>CAOKZL010003657.1:0-79223 GCA_948472985.1 Iguana delicatissima | reverse complement strand
TCTAAAACTAACACTAGGAAGGCCCCACCAATAGCAAGGGGGAGTGAAAAACTACAGTATGTTTTAACATGGACAGGCTATCATGAACAGAGTTAACACGGACAAAGCTAAAATCTACTTCTAGAGTGCTAATCTCTACATCATAGTGGTTCTTGATAACTGATGTAATAACAGTAATAATAATAATAATAATAGTAGTAGTAGTAGTAGTAGTAGTAGTATACATTTTGTGACTCAGTACTAGTGTTGTTTTAAAATATAACCTGGCTAAAATATACTTGGCCATAACTTCCCCCTAAAAACTACCATTTCTTACCTTTTTTTTTTTTTTGTCAGAATTGCCTAACAGCTAGAAAGCCACAAGCATCACAAATGGAAAAAATGGGACCCACTGGGAGTAGTTAATTCTGAGGTATCATGTAGACGCAGGGCTTTAGCTTAGCCCCTTAGCATTTGGAAATTGTATTGAATTCCCCAAACTATCATTACAAAGAACAGACTACACCTCCCCTCCTGAATACATAAATTAGAACTAAAACAGGGATAAAGACTGAATCGCCTGTGATTTAAATGAGACCTGGTATAAGGACAAGAGATTTCCTGGTTACATGAAACACGGTTATGTTTTCCTGGACATTTCTGTTTTATTATTTTATATTACACAGCCATCCTAACCATTGGTTGCTGAAACTAACTAGTCATGTTATTGCACCAAATCTTTTTATTTTATTTTATTTTATTTTACGGTGCACATTTTCTAAATTCTGACTTCTTTCCCATCCCTAGCTCAAAAACACAGTGCCAATAACAATAATGGTCTGAATCTTATTAATACCACTAATTAGAACAGACTCATTGAGTCAGTGGAAATTACATAACTCTTTACTGACCATTTAACAATGTATTCAATAGGTTTACTCTAGTTTGGATAAACCAGTAGGATTCAGGCCAATATCTATAAGGCTGCATTCAGACATGCATTTCCATGAATGGAATGGCTCCTACATTTACAGAGAGAATGTCATATCAGTGAAGGCTCCCCTTTATTGATTTCTTACTGATTCCCTTTTTATCCAGCAGTGCTTCTCCTTGCAATAACCTCTTAATCTGTTCCACAATGTCTCTGTTTGGGGTGGTAGGGATGACAGAATCACAGAACTGGAAGAGACGAAAGGGGCCATCCAGTCCAACTTCCTGCTGTGCAGGAATATACCATCAAAGCATTCTCAACGGATGGCCATCCAACCTCTGTTTAAAAACTTCCAAAGCAGCAGATTCCACCACACTCCAAGGTAGCATATTCCACTGTCAAACTGCTCTTATAATCAGAAAGTTCTTCCTAATGTTTAGATGGAATCTTTTTTTCCTGAGGTTTGAAGCCATCTCGCCATGTCCTAGTCTCTGGAGAAGCAGAAGACAAGCTTGCCTCCTTTCCATATGGCATCCCTTCAAATATTTAAACATAGCTATCATGTCATCTCATAACCTTCTGTTCTCCAGGGTAAACATTCCCAGCTCCCTAGACCACTTGTCATAAGTCATGGTTTCCAAGCCTTCTACCATTTTGGTTGCCTCTTCTGAACACGTTCCAGCTTGTCAGTATCCTTCCTGTGGTACCCAGAACTGAACACAGTATTGCAGGTGGGGTCTGACCAAAGCAGAATAGAGTGGTACTATTATTTCCTTTGACATAGGCTCTGTACTCCTGTTGATGTAATCTAGAATTACATTAGCTTTTTTAATGGTCGCATCACATTGTTGACTCATGTTCAACCTGTTGTCTCCTAAGACTCCTAGATCTCTTTCACATGTATTGTGGTCAGGCTATGTCTCACCCCTCCTATATCTGTGCATTTCTTGTTTTTTCCTGCCTAAGTGTACATTTCTCCCTGTTGAAATTGTTAGTTTTGGCCCATCTCTCTAATCTGTTAAGGTTATTTTGAATTCTGATCCTGTTCTACAGAGTATTAGCTACCCCAACAAATTTAATAAACGTGCCTTCTATTCAATATCTAAGACATTCATAAAGATTTCAAATAACACTGGACCCAGGACAGAACCCTGGGATAACTCACTAGTCACTTCTCTCCAGGATGAAGAGAAGCCATTAGTGAGCACCCTTTGGCTTCGGTCAGTCAACCAATTATAAATCCATCTAACAGTAGCATCCCCAGATTTTACTGGCTTGCTTGCAAGAATATCATGGGAGACCTTGTCAAAGACCTTACTGAAATCAAGGTGTACTATACCCACAGCATTCCCTTTATCTACCAAGCTTGTAATTCTATCAAAAAAGAGATAAAATTAGTCTGGCATGATTTCTTTTTGAGAAACCTATGTTGACTTTTAGTGATCATGGCATCCTTAAGTGCTTACAGACTGTCTATTTAAAGATCTGCCCTGGGACCTTTCCTAGTATTGATGTCAGGTTGACAGGGTAGAAATAATTTTGATTTTCTTTTTTCCCTTTTTGAAGATGAGGATAATGTTTGCCCTCCTCCAGTCTGTTGCGACTTCTTCTGTTCTGTAGGAATTCTCAAAGATTATACCTAGTGGTTCTGAGATTACTTCTGCTAGTTCTTTTAATACCCTTGGATATAGTTCACTAGGCCCTGGAGACTTTAATTCATTTACAGTAGACAGGGATTCCTGTACTATTTCTTTATCTATACTGTGCTGCATTTCTGCTACTGCATCACCTTCTCCATTTTCCCCAGGTTGAACACTGTTTTTCTTTCTGGTGAAGACTGAGACAAAGAAGGTATAGAGTAGTTCTGCCTCTTCTCTGTCCCCTGTTAGCATTTCACCATCTTCCCTACAGTAGCCCTACCATTTCCTTGTTCTGACTTTTGCTACAGACATAACAAAAAAGCCCTTTTCATTGTTTTTAAACTCTCTAGAAAACCTGAGCTAGTTCTGTGCTTTAGCTTTTCTGACTTCCTCTGTATATGTGCTGGGTATTTGTCATAGAATCATAGAGTTGGAAGAGACCACAGGGGCCATCCAGTCCAACCCCGTGCTGTGCAGGAACACACATCAAAGCACTCCTGACAGATAGCCATCCAGCCTCTGCTTAAGAACCTCCAAAGAAGGAGACTCCACCACATTCCAAGGCAGCATATTCCACTGCTGGACAGCTCTGACCATCAGGAAGTTTTTCCTGAGGTTTAGGTGGAATCTCCGTTCCTGCAGTTTGAATCCATTGCTCCTTGTCCTAGTCTCTGGAGCAGCGGAAAACAAGTCTGCTCCCTGCTCAACATGACATCCCTTCAAATATTTAAACATGGCTATCATGTCCCCTCTCAACCTTCTCTTCTGCAGACTAAACATACCCAGCACCCTAAGCTGCTCCTCATAGGGTATGGCTTCCAGACCCTTCAACATTTTGGTCACCCTCCTCTGGACGCGCTCCAGCTTATCAATATCCTTCTTGAATTGAAGTGCCCAGAACTGTACACAGTATTCCAAATGAGGTCTAACCAAAGCAGAATAGAGTGGTACCATTACCTCTCTTGATCTAGACACCATACTCCTGTTGATGCAACCAAGAATCGCATTGGCTTTCTTGGCTGCTGCATCACACTGCTGACTCACATTCAACTTGTGATCTACCAAGACTTCTAGATCCCTTTCACACACACTGTTATCCAGCCACATGTCCCCCATCCTATATTTGCACATACCATTTTTTCTGCCTAAGTGCAGGACCTTACATTTCTCTCTGTTGAAATTCATTTTGTTAGCTTTGGCCTAGCTCTCCAATCTGTCAAGATCATTTTGAATTTTGATCCTGTTCTCTGGTGTATTAGCAGCCCCTCTCAATTTGGTGTCATTGGTAAATTGGATTAGCAAGCCCTCTACTCCTTCATCCAAGTCACTGACGCAGATGTTGAATAGCACTGGTCCCAGAACAGAACCCTGTGGCACCCCACTGGTCATTCCTCTCCAGGATGAAAAACAGCCCTTGGTGAGCACCCTTTAGGTTTGGTCAATCAACCAATTACAAATCCACCTAAGAGTAGCCCTGTCCAGCCTGCATTTTACTAGCTTCTTTGCAAGAATGCCATGGAGAACTGTGTCAAAGGCCTTACTGAAATCAAGATATGCTATGTCCACAGCATTCCCTTCATCTATCAAGCTTGTAACTGTATCATAAAAAGATATTAGATTAGTCTTGCATGACTTATTTTTGAGAAATCCATGTTGACTTTTAGTGATTATGGCATTGCTTTCTAAGTAATTACAAACTGACTGTTTAATGATGAGAATTAATGTCTGAAGTCCTTTTTGGTGATTTCCTCCTTTTTCCATTTCTTGTACATGTCCCTTTTAAACATTACTTCAGCTGAAAGTTCTTTAGACATCCATCCTGGGTTCTTCAGGCACCTCTCATTTTCTCTCATTCAAACTGTTTGAAACTGTGCCTTCAGTATCTCTCTTTTAAGAAATTCCCATCCATCATAAACTTCCTTCTCTTTTAGGATTCCTGACCATGGGAAAACACCCAGTATTTCCATAAGTTTACTCCAATCACCTTTCTTAAAGTTTAGAATGTGTGTCTGATTATGCCTGGCTTCTCCTTTCCATTGTATAACAAACTCTAGGAAAAAATAGTCACTCGCACTTAGGCCATTTCTGCACGAGACTGTTATAGTGCTATTATTCCACTTTCAACATCCTATGGAATCCTGGGATTTGCAGTTTAGGGAGGGGCCATCTAGGATGTTGAAAGTGGAATAATAGCTCTATAACAATCTCATGTAGAAATGGCCCTAGGGATCTTGCCACTTTAACCCCACAAACCAGGTCATTGCCAATAGTTAAGATCGGATCTAAAAAAGGTGATCCCCTTGTAGCCTGTTCCATCTTCTGAACAATGAAATTGTCTGCAAGGAATGAGGAATTTGTTGGACCTTATATTCTTGGCAGAGTTTAATTTCCAAAAAATATCAGGATAGTTGCAATCTCTCATCACTACCACATCTCTCCTTTCTGAACTTTTGGTCATCTGTTCCAGGAAGGGATCATCCAAGCCCTCAATCTGACTCGGGGCTCTGTGGTAGTAGACCCCCACAATGACATCACTGTTGTTTCTCTCCCCCTTATCCAGATGTTCTTAACCTGGCTTGCAGAATGTAAGTCATGGATCTCTTCAGAGCTGTAAACATCTTTGACATATAATACTATTTCTATTCCCTTCCTGTTTGGTCAATTTCTCTGAAATAGGTTATACCCCCCCATTGCTACATTCCAGTCATGAGACTCATCCACTAGGTTTCAGTGATGCCTATTATATCATCATTATGTTGATGTGATATGTTACCACTGTGGCCTGGCCTGGCCTTCGGTGAACCAAAGATATCATTTTGATATCGCAATTTGGCCCTATTTTGCCACCAGCCAAGTGTTTGTGAGGCCCGCCAAACAAGCGCGAAGCTAGGCATGGCTACTACTTGCTGCTCCCACCAAACCAAGCCAGATATTGCAAGATCTGCTTTAGGGGACCCCGCAAAACAAACACCTTCATTACAAATGCATGCTACCACAAAGAGATCCTCTGCCCTGAGAGGACACCCTGGCGAGCTAAGTACTTAACTGCTGAGCTAGCCGCATCTACATACCGGCCATACCGTTATCAATTCGGACTCTAACTCAATCACGCAAATTCTGACCTTTCAGAGGCGTTGTCTCCAACCCAAAACTTATTGTTTTTGCCCAAGACCAGACTAGCCTGCGGTTGTTCTTTCCCCTATAAAAATCCCCCGCTCTGAGAGCTCTTCGGAACTCTCGCCGGATAGTTCTGGACTTCTACTCTGCCTTGCTGCTGTTCGGTTCAGCAGATTCCCCTCGGCTGCCACGCCGGGTTTCCTCCTCTACAATTGGCTTCCCCAGGACTGCAGGACAGGTGGCGTATCACCCATTCCCCTTGAAATTCTATTTCCTTTTCTAGTTAGGAGTGTGTTTGTGCTTTTCTTTAATAACTGTTTAATAAATCTTAATTGTTGTTTGAACCATTTGCCTCCTCACTGACCTGACGCTGTAGACAAACGGTAAAAGATCCTGCTGCATTACCCTGCCTCTCATTAGCCAAGAGAGTGCTCCAGCTAATTTTCCCCATCTTCGCTTGGTTTGGTTTGTTGTTTGGGCGCCCCTCCTGGGACCCACCAATTCACAGGGTAACAGATAGAAAGACTGAAGCAAGAAGGAAGAACTTATGATGATTACCTCTGTATTTCCTTCAGCAAAAGCTTCCCATTAGCACAGAAGTGACCAAGCTAAGCCCCCAGTTCACTCCCAGCCCTCCCTAGGCATGACAAAATGGAATGAAAATGAACTGTTATTCCTCCAAAAATCTCCACACAGGCATCCTGCTATGGGGAGGGGCACTGAAGGCATTTTCTCTCAAATAAGAACTCTGACACACACTCCCTAAAGTTTTACTTCATTCTCCAAATTTTACAGCATTGCAGTAATTTAATACTTCGTTTGAATGTTTGCAGGTATAATGTAGACATCCAAAGAAAAGAGGCAGGCAAAGTTACCAAGGGAATGTTAAAATGGCAAATGAAGGACGTCTAGGTATGAACACCCACCATGGCACTGCTTTTCCATGGTGGTGGGATTGGAAGTGCTTGTGGGGGAAAAGCTATGCTGACAGCAACAGTGCTGATGGTAGGGTCTCCCATATCGGACAGGCTTTTGCAGAGGAGACAGACTAAATGTGCCAAACAGCTAGTGGGCAGCAGTAGTGGGAAGTGACAATGGCAGAAGGTCTCTCAGAGACAACAGCACTGGGACCATAGATAGCACTTGTTAGTATTGCACAGAAGGAGGCATGGTAAAACCCTTTTGAGTGACTTTCATTGTGAAAACCCTACGATGAAACAATCCAAAATGAAATAAGAGGGAATGCCAGAAGATGAGACTCTCAAGTCAGAAGGCACTCAATGAGCTACTCGGGTACATCAGAGGACAATTATGAGTAACGCTGTGGCTAAGGACACAGGCCATTTACACGCTGCACTGCTACAGTGCTACTATTCCACTTTCAACATTCTATGGAATCCTAAGATTTGCAGTTTAGAGATGGCCATTTAGAATTCTCAGCTAGAGGGCTCTTTGGCCTTAGTAAACAACAAACTCCAGAACTGCGCAGGATGTTGAAAGTGGAATAATAGCACTATAACAGTGTAGGGCAGAAATAGCCATAACTGGACTCAAAAGGACATTCAGCTGTTGATATGCTCAAAAGTGAAAGGAAAGTCCAAAACTGTGCAACACCTATTTACAGGAATCTGGAATGTGGGAAGCATGAAAGAGAGGAAGCTAGACATAGTAAATCAAGAAATGGAGAAATAAACATTGTAATACTTGAGGTGAAGGAGCTAAAGTGGGTGGGAACAGGACATTCTGAGTCAGATAACTGCACAGTGTTTTACTGAGGAAATGAAAATCTAAGAAGAAATGGAGTGGCATTAACAGAGAGGACAGATGTAGCAAAAGCAGTCAAAAGACATAATGCAAAGTCTGACCAATTCATATCGATAAGGCTTCATGGAAAATCTATCAGTATATCCACAATCCATATGTCTGCTCAAGCTACAGAGGTAGAAGAAGAAGAAATTGAAAGATTCTGTGCTGGATTCCAAGGGGTAATTGATTACACACCAAAACAGGACTTGTTAATTATAGGCAATTGGAATGCAAAAGTACCAAACAGAGTAAAATCAAAGATTGTAGGAAAATTTGAACTCCTATCAAGAGATGAAACAAGAGAGTAACTGTGATAATGGGGCTTCCCATTATCTAGGCTTAGCAAAGGGAGATACTTCCCTCGCCAGGTAAACCAAGGGTTAATGAGGTGTTGGGATTAGATTACATTTTAGCGTGGGTCAATATCACAGGTCACAGGGTGAGAAGTGACCAACCACAAGGGAAAGAGGTGGGCATCTTGGAGATGCTTCAAGATGCTTCGATGGAGAACTTATAAAACTTCTGGGAGGCCATGTGGCCAGGAGAAGAACAAAGAGAGAACAAGGGGATACCTCCGAGAGATGAGATCTGTGCCAGTCGTAGGCAGGCAGGCAGGCATGCCTTGCCTCCTGGCTTCTTTCTTCTTAGAACGTCTAAGCCTAGGAACATCTGTGAGTACTAGAATAAAGTAGTTAGCCGCGTTAGGCTTTTTATTATTTTGGAAGTTGGCTGATCTAAAGAATGTATCTGTGCTTTTATATCTGTTTTTTTAACTACTTGTAACTTAAGCGTACCTGGGAGGGGGGAGCCTCTCATGTGTATTATTGTCTTGTTTATTTGCATGCCTTGAATAAATACTTTCTGTAAAACCTCTGTTTCTCTCCATTCCCCCGCCATTCTTTGGCACACGCTAGATAGGACTTCTCTCACTCAGAAGGGGGGAGGTGAGGGGGAAGGAAAGGTCCTTAAGCTTAGAGATTGGTAATCCACTAAACAGGCTCCTGCTGTACTGTTCAGTTACTTCAGAATTCAGCGGGTGGTGGCAGCAAGAATTAATAACTCTGGGGAAATTGCCAGCCTTTTTCAAGGATGATAGTCAACCTTGGGAGGCTGGCATGAACCCCAATATGACGCTGGAATTCCCATTCCAGTATGACAGTAACTAACTGAATTTTCTGAGGCCAACAGTTTGTTTACTGAAAATATATTCTTCAAGCAATCAAAGAGGTGATTTGTATACATTGATATCACCTGATGGCTAATATAGAAATCTGATAGACTACATAATTGGTAGCAGAAGATGGAGAAGCTCCATTCTCTATGCAAAAACAAAACCTCAAGATCAGATTGTGCCACATACCATGGACTGCTGATATCACAAACTAGAGTAAAGCTGAAGGAGAACGCCAAACCAACCACTGTGCCAAAATACAACTTGAAGAACATCCTTGTAGCATTTAAAGATAAGGCTTTTTTTTAAAAAAAAAGATTTGCATTATTAAACCTAATTGACTGGAAGGCAGAAGAACTCTGGACTGAAGCCAGATATATTGTCATGAGAAATGCAAAAAGACACTATCTGCAGCCAAGAAGAAATAGAAGTGTCAGGGGATGAGAGAGGAAACTATTCAAGCAGTTAAGAACAGATGAACGACAAAAGTAAAGGTGACCGAAATAGGACCAGAATGCTGAATGCAACTGTTCAGTGATTTGTGTGCAGGGACAAAGAGAACTGCTATAATCATCAATGCTGAGAAATAGAAGATGACAACAAAAAAGGAAGACCTCTTCTACAAGATCCAAGAAATTAAAGGGAAATTTAAACCAGGAGGAAGGATGCTCTGCAATCAGCAGGGGAATACATTGCATGACCAAGTAGAAATAGAAAGATGAATAATTATATAAAAGAGGTAAAAGGATGACAGATTCATTAAAGGAAGAACCATTTGATGGTAAACCTACAATTTTAGAAAGTGATGTGGAAGCTGCACTCAGAGCACTTGGGATAAATAAATCACCAGGAACAGATAACATACCAACAGAGCTTCTTCAAGCTACAGAGACAAAAATCTACTCTAGTTCTAAATAAAATCTGTCAGCAAATATGGAAAACAAAAGGATGCTCCACAGATTGGAAATGCTCAATATACATTCCAGTCCCCAAGAAAGAGGACACCAGGGACTGCAGTAACGACAGTACCATTGCATTAATCTCCCATGCAACCAAAGTGATTCTTAGAATTCTCCAACAAAGACTTTTCCTGTATATGGAGTGAGAAATGCCAAATGTCCAAGCTGTGTTCATGTAAATCCCCTCTTCTATATAGCAATTATAGGGATCATATTGCAAACATACATTGGATAATAGGGTGCACCTAAGAATTTCAGAAGAAAATTGGCCTATCCTTTATAGATTACAGCAAAAACTTTGATTGTGTAGATCATGAAACATTTTGGATCACTTTTGAAGAAATGAGTATGCTACAACCTTTGATTTTCCTGATGCATAACCAGCACACAGGACAAGAGCCTACCATTAGGAACGAACCCAGAGAACAGAATGGTTTCCAACTGGCAAAGGGATCAGGCAAAGCTGTATTTTATCACTCTCTGACTTGTACACTGAACATATTGTATGTAAAGCAAGATTAGATGTGGAGTAAGGAGGCAAGAAAACTAGAAGAAGAAATATCAACCATTTAAGATATGCAGATGACACTACGTTACTAGCAAAAAATAGCAGACTTGGAACAATTAACGAAAAAAGTGTAGGTTTGCAGTTGACTCATTTTCTATAAATAGAGATTTGGGGACTGATGAAAAATATAATTTGGGGCAAAATTCTTATTTGAAGAGAGTAATGCCCTCATTTTGCGTCCACATAACTATACCCCCCACCTTCACAATTGCCCATTTTAGTGCTTTTTGGGGCACATCTTTTGAGGACCCTCAAATAGACTTTTTTTTTAAAGAAAGGAGGTGGCAGGTGTGGCCCACAGAGGTAGAAACTGGGGTGAGTGTCGTCAGGAGGTGCTCTACAGCTGCTCACTCCTGTATTAGCAGTTCTGCTCCCATTAGATCTTGATCCAACTCAAGCCAAAGTGAGCTAAGTCTAAAATTATCACAACACACATACTCACAAAAAAAACCCCTCAATCTGAAGAAGTAATTCTAGGCTATGGTCTTACTGGCTAATTTATATATATCAGTGTAGGAGGCGGCAGCAGCAGCAGCATAGGCAACAGTATAATATAATGGCTGTTAGTGACACCTAGGGTTGCCAGTCAGGACTCTCCCACGGCCTGAGACTGAAGCAACAAAATCTGAATGAGTCCCATGTGGCAGACCTTGGAGATATCACTGAGCATGATAATTAGGCATGATATTAGAGCATGTCATTCAAATTTTTAAAAATTAAGTCTGGTGGATAAGGAAAAGATATATATATACACACAGCTTGCAAGGCAGCACTCTCACCCTAAGATTTCTTCCCCAGTTCCTGGGAACTGGAGAAGAAGGTCTAGGCTTGGAGACCTAGCAAGCCTAGTGGTGCTGTGGTGATAAAGAAGGTGTGTGTGTTGGAGGGTGTGGAATAAGAAGTTATCTGCTTCACAAGAGAAAGCTTTCCTGTTGGCTCCCATGCTGCTCGTGAGCTAGCAGGACAGCTTTCACTGGCAACAGACAGCTTTTTTGCTGTCCTTACTAGGTAAAAAACTGGACAGGTGTCCTGTACTGTTAATGGCTATATAGAAGAGGGGATTTATATAGATGGCTCCTGTCTGGCAAGCAATATCTGTGAAATTCCCTCTTCTACACAACTATTAAAAGGACTGGAGCCTTGTCCCGTTTTCCATGTGTGAGCCACAGTTCCAACATTGCCACTGTGCATCATTCCCAAAAATGTTACACTAGACTAAGTCACCAAAAGCACTCCAGGCCTACATCAAATGTGAACAGTTTCAAAACTTTCAAAATTATTTGACCCTAGGCAAGACTCCTAGAGAGGAGAGTTCCACAAATTTTGGCCATTTTCACAGGATGTTGTCATCCTGCAAAGGGGACAGGAGAAGGATGGGGCAGCAATGGTGCATTTGATGTCATCATGGTCCTGTCCTTCTCCCTGTTGGAACTGACAAGACTTACAACTTTAGTCATTATGGGGTTAATTGGTCTATTGGTGTGATAGAGGATCTTCACCTGCTACCGTTATTGGAAGCAGTTGTAAAGGCTCTATACGAGTAACATTCTCTTAGTGAACACTCACTACCTGGTTTGCTCTGATCAGCTGTTGCTGCAGTTTGTATCATATCCTGCTTCATTGTGGTATTGTATTATATTTTGATATATTGATATATTTTGTATTTGTATTTTAACTTGACAAACTTGCTCATGTTCTCTTTTAACCTTTTGTACATTAAAGAACCCATATGCTATTTTTATCTTTTAACTAGAATATATAAAAGACTATTTCTCTTTCCCAATTTTGTCTTCTGAATTTCCTTTTTATTTACAACACTCCCATCCTCAGGCAGTGCAATCATGGAGTAAATCATTGATGTGTTTTTCCTGTCAATGACCCGTGATCATGCTGCCACCCTACACGTGCCCTGGTGTGCAGAGGGTCCAGAAATGCGGTGGCTGTGCTTCTTGCCCCAGCACAGCCTGGGACAGTACCGGCTGCGATACGGCAGGAAGAGGGGGGCCATTGCACTTCCTGGATTTCAGAGGCAGCTGGTGTGGAGAGAAGTGCTCCCATCGCACTCTGCTCCTGGCAGAGCTGCCTCTGGGATCCCCATGGGACCCTGCTGGTAACAGGTGAAGTGCAAAAAGGACCTTTGACAACTCCTGGCTCTTCACTCAGTTTTTCTGTCAAGAATTATCACAGAGATGGAATGGTTAACACGTTATTGTTTGCTACCTTTTGATTCACAACAAATGGTAGAAATAGAGGGTGTTTGGTTTGAGTTGACCTTGCAAGCCTTAAGAAATCATTTAGATAGGGATGCTTCTGAAATTCTCTTCATAGGAATTGCATCCTAGATGGATCACCAAACTATCTAATCTCACTCATTTCCATAGTGCAACCACTCCATTCAGATTTTTTTCTGCTCTTTTTTAATTTTTTTTTTAAAAAAACTATTTAATTTGTGCTATTGTTCTTTCTTCTGTTTTCATTTTCATTTTGGGTGTATGTTTTGAAGTTTTTACTGTTTTAATTATATTTTATTCCTTTAGCTATATTTGTATACCATCCTGGTATTCATAAGTACAAAGGGCACTTTTATAGAAGACTCTTTAATTAAAAAAAAAACAAGCAGTTTTGTTCAGAGCATCGTTTGCTGCAAGTTTCCATTCCTTTGTTTGTGTCTGCCCACCCTGTCTGCAATACCAACAAGGAGGTGTGGAGCTGATAAAATTGCAACAGAACAATCTTGATATTGTTGTATGCTTGACTGCACTGAGATTTTGTCTGCAGTTTTGTGAGTGTGCAGTTGTATGCATTGCAGGAAAGCACACTAGGTCAAAATACACTCTCCCTTCAATTACAGAATCATAAAACTGGAGAAGACCTTGGAGGTCATCTGTTTCAAACCACTGCTCAATCTACAATGAAGGGTGCTATATGGCATTCCTGACAGATAGATGTGGATTATTGGTTTAGCCCAGTGGGTAAGGGAAACCCTGCGGGATGGGCTGTACTTACTGGCTTAGTCTGAAAGAGAAGGAGAGCTGTAGTGGAAGAGGAGCTTCAGGTAAGAATTAGGTCCTTTTCACTTGGAATAAGATAGCAGTATTTTCACTTGTGTATTCGTGGAGGAAGAAAAAAGATTGGTTTTTTATAATGGAACATCTAAATTGGATTTGCATTTTTTTTGTATATTTTCTTTGGGGCTTTAAGATTGCATCTATATGTTGCAGTTTTACTAAGTGGTGCAAGCAGAAGAGTCCTGCTGTAATGTCCTTTCCGGGCACATCACTGGATGCATGGAACTTTGGGGACAGTGCATATCGGTCAAATTCAATATATAATTCGTTATAATGCTGCCAAAAATATATTGAGACTTAAATTGTGATTGCAATATTCAATTATAATTGGAAAGGTTTACAGCTGCTTTTCTTCAGGCTGAGCATGCCTAATTCTTCTAAAACAGCGGTTCTCAACCTGTGGGTTGCGACCCCTTTGGGGGTCGAATGACCATTTCACAGGGGTCGCCGCTTGTCTATCCTGCCCCACCCCCTTTTGAAAGAAGGTGGCCTCACAGCCAATGGGAGCACTGTTTCTGAGACCCCATGCTGGGAGGAGGGAAGAGGAGGCGTGCTGGGCGTTTCCCTGTCTTTCACTGCCGGGTGGTGGGGCAGAGGTGGCGAGAGGAGACCCCGTGCTGGCAGGAGGTGAGAGGAGGCGTGCTGGGTGTGTGTGGACGTTTCCCTGTCTTTCCCTGCCGGGCGGGGGGACACAGGTGGGGAGACCGAGAGGAGCTCACGAGTGTAGCGTGGTCGAGGGGCTACAGCGGGTATCACACCCCACTCCTGAGCCCTCAGAGGGACGAAAGGAGGAAGGAAGGGGCGCCCGTGCAACGTGGGAGTGAGAGCGTCCGAGCAGCCGCACTCCCTTTAAGGGAGGGAGGGAAGGTGGGAGTGAAACAAAACGCATCTGCTTATGCCGCTGCCATCTTTCCTCTCTCCCTGTTTTTTCCTCCCTGCACCTTGTGTAAAATGTGGGCTGTTTCGGTGTTGCCTTTGGGAGTGACTGGCTTTTTGAACTGTGGAAACCTAACATTCAGAACTAGAACTACTGCCTTAATTCTGGCATTGATGGACGCTTTCTGTGCTTAAAAAAAAGGGGGAGCATTACCAGTTTTTAGGCATTAGAAGTCTATCCAGAGCAGTGATTAGGGCAGTGTTTCCAATCTATTCGATGCTGGAAATAACTAACTAACTAATAATAAATAAATAAATAAATAAATAAATAAATAAATAAATAATAAATAACAAAAATAATTTTATGGTTGGGGGTCACCACAACATGAGGAACTGTATTAAGGGGTTGGGGCATTAGGAAGGTTGAGAACCACTGTTCTAAAAGATCTTCATAGGACTTAATTTCCAGGTCCATCACCTTCTTGAATGCTCCCTTTTGGACACACTTCTGTTTCCTACCTACCTTTCCCACTGCTATTTTACTAATGCACTGATGCATATAAATAAAGCACTGCAAAGAAAAAGCAAATGTAATGCACACGTGATTAGGAAGCTGACTTGTACCAGAATCAGTTCTCCAAGTTTGATATTGTTTACACCAGGGCTTTCCAAACGGTGTGCCGTGACATGTTAGTGTGTTGCCTGTAGTGTGTAGGTGTGTCACCTGCAATCTTGGAAATATATGTTACTATTTATAAATCATATTTTTAAAAATATATGAAAGGTTTTCATGAGATATGTTGTGTCCCCAAACCTTTTGTTATTACTATTTATGTATGTGTCCGTATCTCTTACAAAGGGTTAGTTTAACCTCCGGTTTGCTAGTAAAACTGAAATTACTATGTCACAAAATGATGCATGTCTAAAAAGTGTGTCACCAACATGAAAAGTCTGGAAAACTTTGGTCTACACTGATTAGAGGCTGCTCTCTAGGATTTGGGGCAGTGGTGTAGTTCAGCCCTGCCTGGTGATACCAGAGACAGAACCTGTGACTTATTACATACAAAGCATGTGTTGTACCACTGAACTACAGCTTTTTCCAAGATTCTTTTGGTGTAGTATTTTGCCAGGCTTCAAGAACCTAGTCTGCCATTGGTTAAGAACAAACAAAGTTTTCAGAGGTTTAAATAATGTTCACCTTGTTCTGAAGCATTCCTACTCTTCTTAAGTGACTTTATGCCTTGAAACAGTCACATAGGGATGGGGGGTGAGGGCAGGGGACAGTTTGCCCCAGGCAGCAATATTTTTGGGGCATCCCGGCCCATAGCCATGCCTCCATGCACCCTGGTCATGCCCCCACGCACAGTGGCCACGCCCCTGGTGCCATAGCCCCGCCTCCTCCCGCCCTCCTTCACACACTCCAAGCTCCACCGCTGCCCTGAGATCTGCAGTCAATGCATGTACAAGAATCGGAACACCAAGAGCCCTTCTCAATTCTGTTCAAATGAAATTAAAACAGAACTGCTTTTAATCTGTTGTTTTTGTTGCGGTTTTTGTGGCTTTTGATTTATGGATTTATTCAATTTATACCCCGCCTTTTTCCTGCCAAGGTCTTACAATAATTTAAAATAGAAGTTGGCTAAAATGATATATTACAAAAGTTTAAAAAGCCAATTAAAACAACAATACTATTAAAATCAGATAGTTAAAATCGGTTTGAAATATATGAACTTGAGGTGTTTTTGTACAAGCTGTTGTGAGAGGGAGGGAGGGAGAAAGGGAGGAAGGAAATGTGTACAGATAAAAAAGACTAATCCTACCATTTTCTACCATTTACTGGCAATAATCTAACAGCTTAGGTCCAAGCCCAAATACAAAAAAAGGGAGTTTAAAACAAATCATCACACAATACATGAAATTATATTCAATCCACAGCATCATCTAACATTACTAGCTAATATTAAGGCCATTTCTGCACTATACTGTTGTAGTACTATTATTCCACTTTCAACATCCTATGGAATCCTGAGGTTTGCAGTTTAGGGTGGGGCATTTAGAATTTGCAGCCAAAGAGCTCTTTGGCCCCAGTAAATTACAAATCCCAGAATTCCACAAGAGGTTGAAAGTGGAATAATAGCACTATAATAGTGTAGGGTGGAAATGGGCTAAATGCCAGACATCATAATGTATCTGAAAGATGCTCAGATTCTACTCTATACCAAGGACCTCCAAAAGCATGGATTTCTAGAACTAGAAACATTGTCTTGCCAATAATAGATGTTGTCTTCAGCTACACAGTTTTCATGCTGCCTCAGAGTGTGGTGGAATCTCCTTCTTTGGAGGTTTTGAAGCAGACACTGGATGGCCATCTGTTGGGAATGCTTTGATGGTTGTTCCTGCATAGCCGGGGTTGGACTTGATGGCCCTTGTGGTCTCTTCCACTCTATGATTCTATCATTCTATGATTCATCATCATAACTCCTAAGAGAGAGGACAAACAGAGCATAGAATGAAATCTTTTTCTCATGTCTGAGATTGAAGGTACTTCTTCACAGTAAGTGGGTGGTCTGTGTTTGTTTTGAATTAAATCTCCATTTTATTAATCACTGTCCTCTTTCATACTGTTCTCAGTATATATATTTTAAGATGGACATATTCTAAGACACTAAGTTTTGTTCAGCCTTTATGTGTTGTCTTGCAGAATTTCTAAGTCCTGACTGGTATTTCAGAAAATCTGCTAATAATGCTTACTACATTGGTGGCATTACTAAGACTGTCATCTGAGACATCTTGGTGGGAAACAAAGGAGGAACATGAGAATCAGACTATTGGTACTAGTCCAATATACTTGGACTGGTAGTGGTTCTTCAAAGTTTCAGGCACAATTCTTTCCTAGTCTTAAATGGAAATCCATAGTGTTCCAGGTGATCTTCCAGAGCATTCTCAGATGGTCCCTCATGTGTTAACCAGTCATGACCTTTAAGAGCTCAGACAAAACCAGATGAGTTCAGAATGGTATGACCATGAGCAGATGCAAGAAGCAGCCGTTTCTTAACAATATAAGTATTTGATTAGACTTTAACCTGGAGATCAATAGCTCTTCTTTTTTAATACCTTGCTTTCTTCACTCAACAACCAGACATCTTTAAGAAACACAGATGCAGGCCATGAAGACTACAGCCCTCCCCCAGTAACTGGTACGGGTTGTCTCTGAACAGTGACATTTCTTTTGCTTCCATTTTCAGATTAAAACAAAAGCTGTGACAGGGAAGAGTGTTATTGCTTTACAGATCCATTGTGCTGGACAAATGTGGGCCTCCAGATATTTGTTGTTGTTGTTTGGGATTAAAACTCCCCTAGGGTCACCAGTTCTCTGGGTTTGGTGCCTCTTCTCCAGTCCTCAAGGTGACAAGGACAAAAAGTGTGTGTGTGTGTGTGTGTGTGTGTGTGTGTGTGTGTGTGTGATTTATTTTTTAGACTTGATGTTTTTCATTTGAATGGCACATTCTGTATAACTGTGGTTGCCGTTTAAGGTATATTGTGTAATGAGGTCACTAGGGGCTCCCCTTCCAAACCTTGCAACATCAGCAGGATCAAGCCCTGGTAATGTTACAAAAGTTATGTTAGAACCTCATCACAAGGGATTGTCCTTAGAACTCAGGTGTTCGCCCTGCAATCTCAGGGCTGGGGATTCTCCTAACTTGGCAGCTGTAGCAATCATTCATTATTGGCTACCTTATAGTCCTAAAACCTCTGGAGGAAGGTATAGTTGCCCAACCTTGCACTGCAGTGACAAAACCCAAACAAGCACACTATCATATTTCAGCCATTGCACTGGGCAAGTGATATAGATATAGGATGAGTGACACCTGGCTTGAAAACAATATGTGTGAAAAGAATCTAGGAGTCTTAGTCAACAATGTGATGTGGCAACTAAAAAAGCCAATGTGATTCCAGGATGCATCAATAGGAGTATAGTGTTGAGATCAAGGGAAGTGATAACATCACTCTATTCTGGTTTGGTTAGACCTCACCTGGAATACTCTGTCCAGTTCTGGCCACCACAGTTCAGGAAAGATATGGACAAGCTGGAGCATATTCAGAGGAGGGTGACCACAATGTTGAAGGGTTTGGAAACCATGCCCTGTGGGGAGAGGTGTAGGGAGCTGGGTATGTTTAGTCTGACTAAAAGGAGGTTAAGAAGTGACATGATAGCTGTGTTTAAATATTTGAAGGGATGTCACATTGAAGATGGAGCAAGTTTGTTTTGTGCTGCTCCAGAGGCTAGGACATGCAGCAATGGATTCAAACTATAGGAAAAGAGATTTCACCTAGACATCAGGAAGAACTTCTTGATGAGAAGAGCCATTTGACAGTGGAATATGCTGCCTCGAATTGTGGTGGAGTGACGTTCTTTGGATATTTTTAAACAGAGGCTGGATTGCCATTTGCTGGGGGTGCTTTGAGTGTGTGTTCTTGTGTGGCAGGGGGCTCCTGCATGGTAGGGGGTTAGACTCAATGACTGTTGTGGTCTCTTCCAGCTCTATGTTCATATGCCTGTACTAGGGGACCAAAAGAAGGGAACACCTTCTGAATCGCAAGGAAGCAAATGAAAATGAGATTTGGATAGAATACATTGCATTCAATTACAGCTTAGGACATTTCTACACCTTACTTGATCCCATTGTCCTCCAGTCTGACCACAACAACCTACGGACAGCTGCCATCCCATCCCTATTGCGGGACTGTGATGACATGCAGAAATGGCTTTAACGTATTGAACTTGAAACAGAAGTGTAACAATGTGGGGTGGCACAAAATTAAAACACTGTCCACCCCATAAGAATTTTGCCCCAATACATTTTTTCTTTAGTCCTCAAATTTGTAGCATTGCAGTCATTTAAAACTTTAGTGGACCATTTAGAAATAAAGTTTAAACATCCAATCAAAAAAGGCAGAACATGATACCAGGCAAAGGCAAACAGGGCAAATAGAAAAGTTCTAGCGGTAAATGATTTTCAGTGTCTCACTCTGCAAGGCTAGAAATTTGGGAACTGAAAGAAATTTTTCATTTGACAAGGGAAAGAATTCTTATTGCAGAGTCATTACCTCATTTTACCTCCCCTCCCCATAGCTACACCCCTGACTTGAAATAATCGTGGAAGTTTCATAATCACTTTTCCCCCCTGAGACTGTTCACCTTTATGTATAGCTTTGGGGGAGGATGTCTTTTAAATTAGTTTTTCTCCCCACAAGAAATATCACACACCCCAATTATTAATGTATTCAGAATTGCTACAGCTGCTAAAATGCTGACTAGGAAAAGTACCTTACCTCCCTTCCTTGTTATAATTTGGAGTATGTGTGTGTGTGTGTGTGTGTGTGTGTGAGAGAGAGAGAGAGAGAGAGAGAGAGAGAGGTTGCCTTAAGAAGCTAACAAAAGGGGCAGTGTGTCTCAAGAAACCTGCCCATGACAAACTGACATATACAATAAATATGTATTTCTTTTCCTACAGTAACAGATTGAAATTATATCACTCATTCCAGTTCCCTTCCCAACTTCAGCTTAGCCCCAACTAAAGCGCACAGGAAATAAACATATTGAGCTGTCTGGCACCAAGCAACCCTTCAGGTCTTTTTCTGTCTAGCATGAGGGTGAGACTTATCCATCCAATCAACATTGGGAGGTTTATTTATGTCAGACAGATATATTAGCAATAAATGGATTTATTCAAGTAGCTTTCAGGATTTATACACACTCAAAATCCATTTCTTTTAAGGAAGCGGGGGAAAGAGGCACCCAATATTTTCAGGAAACAAAGAGCAAGTGGGATGAACACCTTTCATTAGGCTCTCTGATCTTGCCTAGGCTTCTGACTTCTTCAGATGCTCAGAACAGAAAGAAAGAAAGAAAGAAAGAAAGAAAGAAAGAAAGAAAGAAAGAAAGAAAGAAAGAAAGAAAATTGCCCTTCAGTCACAAAACTACAGCTTTAAAGTAAGTAAAGAAAAATAAAGTATATTTAAAGTATACTTTAAAATATTTTATTTAATGATGTGGTTTAAGCAGATGTTTACTTTACCAAGAATTTTTGCACATCCAATCACATCCTTAGGGTACTTACTCTGGTTTTATTCATTCTTATACCAAGATCAAGCCAGCTAAAATTACTGGGAATTTTGGTTGTATGACTTAAGTATTAAGTATTACCCATGGGTAGTATACCAGTTTAACTGCCATTGCTCCATCCTATGGAATCCTGGGATTTGTGGTTTTCTGAGATAGATAGAATTTGGGTTTTTTTTGTTTTTTTTTTATATTATATATATATAAATATTAAAAAAAAAGTTAACAAAGTATACATTTGTACATTTCTGGATGAGATAGATAGAATTTGCTGCTAGAAAGCTGTCATACATAGTGTAGGTCAGGGGAATTCAGTAGAGAACTCTAAGGACCTCACCAAATTACAAATCCCAGGATTCCATCAGATGTGGCCATGGCAGGAAAAGTACTATCAAAGTGCTATAACTGTATAGGATGGATACACTCTTAGTTTGAATCCGTGGGATGTACGTTCCACTGAAATAAATGAGGCATGTTTCTTGGGAAATAAATTTATGTTCAAAATGAAGAAAGGATCTCTCTAAACCAATGGATCTCAACCTGTGGGTCCCAGATGTTTGTGGACTTCAGAAGTCCCAACCACTATGGTCAATGCTCAGGGCTTCTGGGAGCTGAAGTCCAAAAACATCTGGGGACCCACAGTTTGAGAACCACTGCTCTAAACCCATCTCTAAACATCCATCAGGTGTTTTAGTTTCCATTAATCCCAACCAACAAAGCCACTGGTAAGGGATTATGAGAGATGTAGTTCAAAATACCTGGAAGGACAATGCTTTCCCTATCCTTGCTCTAAATGGAAGCTGGTATGTTTGTAATCCAGTTAAATCACTTAGATAAAAGCCAAGTTACTGGGGCTTTTCAGCTCTGAAACCAGTGATAGCTGTGGTGTCAATGGAGCGGTGAATCCACTGCAGGTTTTTTTCTGAAGTTTGAAGGAGCTATCAAAGGTGCTGAATTTCAGGTAACTTTTAGGAAATCTGGATTAAAACCCAGAGCACATTCACTGCTCCACTGACATGGGAGCCACCAGCTGCCGTTACATATGAAAAGAATTGTCTTATAATTGCAAAGACAATGACAGTCTGGAAAAAGGATTACTGGGACACTGTACCACCTCCCTTCTATGAAAGATCCCTGCAAATGGTGGTAGGCACTGGGGATCAACCTGGCTCTGGGGGCAGATAAAGGACTATTAATTGATGGAAACCTTTTGCCCTTTCCTGAAAGATCGTTGCTTTACGATTGAATTGCCTTATGATGACAGAGACATTGGAAAGAATGATCTTGCCCCACTTACTCCAAGCAAGAACATCTCTCAAGTTGCTGCCACGTGGCAATGTCTGCTTGAGAGCAGTATCTGCTGGACCATGTGGAGAAACTGGCTACTCAGCTTGGTTGACCAGTGGCCTGATTCGTCAGGATTTTTTTATATCATATATGCATAAAATATGTACAAAAATGTTGTTGTTGTTGTTGTGTGCCTTTGAGTTGTTTCCTACTTGTGGCAACCCTAAGGTGAACCTATCACAGGAGTTTTGGGGCTGAGAGAGTGTGACACACCAAAGGTCACCCAGTAGGTTTACATGGCTGAGTGGGAAATCAAACCCTTGTCTCCAGGGTAATAGTCCAACACTCAAACCATTACACCACAGGGAAGAAGGGGTGGGGAAGGAACCTAGCAACCCCTTTAAGACTGACTGATCTATTTTAGCAGGAGCATTTACTTCTTATGTCCCTGTTTTGTTTTTTAAGTAAAGATGGTTTTACAATCAAATTACAAATATTGGCCTATATCCAAAGGTTAGACCCAACTAAAGTAAACCTGTTTAATTCCTGAATAAACACTTATATTAATATCATTGATTCAGTGATGATTGGGACTGGGGCCATTTCTGCACAAGACTGTTACAGCACTATGATTCCACTTTCAACATCCTATGGAATCCTGGGGTTTGCAGATTAGGGTGGGGCCGGCTGGACAGTTTCATGCGGAAATGGCCTGGCAATTGGGTTTGGACCACTGATGTAAAACACATTGGAACACAACAGGATATAATATGGGTTAAAAAAAAAGACTTAATATGTTTCTGTCTCTAATTGTTGTGGTTCTCCCTTTTTCTCCCCTTCTTTCTCCTCTTTGTTTCTACTCCTGGAATACCACTGCCTTTGTTTTCAGTGCAAGGTAAGCAAGAAGACACAGAGGAAGAAAGCTTTTTTAAAAAGAGAAGGAGAGAAAATTAATGGGATGACTCTAATGCAATCTATCTGAAATCAAGACAGGACCCAGTTGTACATTCTGATGAATCACCAGTTGAAGACCGAGCCTTAATGTGATTATTATTCCTGACTAAATAAACCCTTTGGAGGTGCATCCAGACTGACTGAAAAATGACAGATTTTGTTCTTGTTCTTTCCACTTTTATATTGAGTTAAACTGAACCAAACTGAGCGGGTATAAAAACTCTCTGATAGTACTGGGAGCTTACAGAAAATATTCCAGGCTAAACAAAACAATAAAGGTAGAAGAACAAGACTGAAATCTGGGACTTTCTGGTTTTCTTAATCAGTCTGATGTGCCCTGAATTCAGTCACGTAGGAACACGGGGACATGAGGGGGCGATTTGCCCTGGGCGGCAATGTTTTTGGGGTGTCCCATCCTGTAGCCACGCCTCCATGCACCCTGGCCACACCCCAGCATACCACAGCCATGGCCCCGTGCACAGTGGCCCTGCCCCTCACACTGTAGCCCCACCCCCTCCGGCCCCTCCTCCACACACTCCAAGCTCTGCCACTGCCGGAATTAATGGGATTCAGCATTCAACTGGTCAGGGATTTCTGGAGATTGCCTTAGATTGGTGGCTGCGTGCAAAAGGTCTCAGCTTCAGTCTCTGACATCTACAGGTAAGGCTGAGGAAGTCTGTGAACTGTCATCCTGGGACATCTTTCACTCTCCATAGTTATAGTGCTTGGATACCCCGTAACTGCCATGGCTCCATCCTATGGAGTCCTGGAATCTGTAGCTTCATGAGAATTCTTTGCCAGGAAGCATCCCTCACCAAACTACAAACCGCAGGGTAGGTTGCAACCCTAACAACTATAGTGGAATCATGGTGCAATAATTACGCGGTGTGAAAAGGCCCTATCAGCCATTGCCAGCTACTATAGACAGTACTGATGAATCAATATTGTTTGTTGCAATAGAAGACAGCTTCCTATCTATATTATTCATACCCCCAAAATTTGCCCTAAGCTATTATTGTCGTCAATTGTCGTCAATGTTGGAAAAGCGATGTTGAAATTTTAAAAAAAATGATTTTAAAAAGTTGTTTACAATCTATTTCTTGGTATGCTAAACACAGCAAAATCTTAGGTGTGTTGATTTAAAAAAAATGAATCAAAACATGCACAAATGCATTCTAATGGGCATTTCCACTAAAATGATAACATTTCCCACCCACTCACCTCCAGCATCTTTTAATGCTTCTTCATGATTGATTTGTTGGAAGACATACATTCAATAGCATATGTCTCTGAGTCTTATGCTAAGTGTTTCTGCTCTCTAATTTTCCCTTTTCTAAGAAAGAAAGAAAAATGACAGAGGCTGCACTTTAATGCTGTGATTCATCTATGTCCATCAGAGAATAAGTGCACATTCTCACCTTATTTGCATATATATATATATCTCCAAATGGACATTACTTTTAAAATGCTCCCTCCCCCTTTCTCTCACTTTCTGCCTTGAAAGCTGAGATGTAGCAAGGACTGTAATGGTAGGTGCCAGGGTAGTTTTGTTTTGTTTTGTTTTTTGGTTTTTTTTGAATTACTGAGTGACTGGTTTAACTGATCCTAAAACGCGAGTGTCTTTTTCTACTGCATAAAAGAGCCTGAAATGTTTACATATCAAAAGGCTATAGGCCAATTTCTGTCAAAATTATACATGAAGTTAAGCAGTACAAGCAATTTATTTAAACACTAGTCATTGTAGAAAAATTCCAAACCATATGCTCTTTTTAGCAGTTTTTTTCTCCCCACAAATGCATTTGACCCATGACTTGGCAAGACATGCAAGCTTCATAATTTACTCGAAATTTCAAATCCCCCCCCTGACATTTCAAGCAAAGATCTTCATTAATAAGGTTTATATATGAATGAAAACTTTAGAAGCTGATATTGTTCAAGAGAAGCATTGGAGAACAGACTTGCCTCCCCCTCCCACTTTTTCAACTTTTTTTTTAAGTGTGTGTTTTCAAAATGGACTTGACTTTCCTAATCAATTCAAGAGAAGTTTATTTTAGAAACAAATTATGCCATACTGTTGCAGTGTCGGGGCATGAAGCAATCCACTGTTGGTACAGCACCCATGAATGGGCAGATCCCCATGGGACATACAGGAGTTCTCTTTCCCAGGGGTGTAGATTGAGGGAGGGAGATGAGTGCATTGACCCTCATAAGAATTCTGCCCCCTCAGTTCTGCCTTCTTCATTTCCCAAATTTCTATCACTGCAATAACAATATTTCAGTAAAGCATTTAGTAATGCAGTTGAAGCATCCAAACAAAAGGAGCAGGGAAAGATACCAAGGGACCATGGCGACAGCAAATAGAAGAGTTCTAGGGGTAAATCATCTTCAGTGTTTGGATCATGGTTATGCTAGAAATTTGGGGAGTAAAGGAAAAAAATTAATGGGGTGGAATTATTATTTGAAGGGGCATTGCCCACAATTTGCCAACAATCTCTAGCTAACCCCTGCTCTTTCCCCTTTCCTCTGCAACTTCACACCGTGCTCTCAGTATGCCAGACTTCTACAGGCATACTCCTACGTGTTTCCTTTTACCCATCGAGACATGGTATCAACAGTGTTCATGTTTGAGTTCCAGGGGGATGAGAGAGATGTGGTTTTTTTCTGCCTTATGCCAGGAAAGAGGGAACTGTGGGTGTGGCAGATGTGGCTGGAGTGCAGTGCCCATCCTCCCTCACCACTGGATATAATGGCTAGGGCTGATGGGAATTACAGTCTAACCACATGTCTCCTATCTTTGCTTTAGGGGGATCTCTCCTCATGTTGGCATTGTCTCTGTATTGGACTAAACTGAGCTCTTAGGAAGAAAGGGGACAATGTTTTGAAGGAACCTTTACAAAACCACAAAAGAAAGAGGGTTTTGTTAAAAGAAGTTGTAGATTAAGAATTAAGAATAGTGTGGTATGTTTTAAGCATGTTTTAAGAGACCAGGGTTTGATTCCGTGCTGGGCCATGGGAACCCAGTGGGTGACCTTGGGCATGTCACACACTCTCAGCCCCGGAAAACCCCATGATAGATTTCCCCTAGGGTTGCCATAAGTCTGAAATGACTTGACAGCACACAGCAACAACAAGAAGAATACTGACCTAACTTATAGGACTGTTACAGAGCAGATATGAGGCATGTATTGTCCTCCAAGTTTGTTGGACTGGAACACCCACGGTTTCTGACCACTGACAATGCTGTTTAGGGGTGATGGGAATCATAATCCAAAGTCATTGGGAGGGCCTTACATTCTCCACCAATATTGATAAACAGACTACTGGAATAATAACATATTAAGCATTTTGACTAATAAAAACAGTCCGTTTTCACTATTGTGTGCCATGTATCTCAACAAACATCAGTATTACTGTTTCAAGAATAGTTAAAGATTTGAGGTTGGAGGAAGACTCAGTCATGCCTAGAACAGTCCAGGTGAAATAAATAGTCCTTAGGGAACCAATGGCTAACTGGAATACTATTGTCTTCAGTGGGTCTACTCAAAGTACCACAGTATGTCTAGAGTCAACTATTTCTGTTGGATTCCACTGCTAAAACTAAGAAGGAAGAGGTGGGGGA
This sequence comes from Iguana delicatissima, assembly GCA_948472985.1. Classification (NCBI taxonomy): domain Eukaryota; kingdom Metazoa; phylum Chordata; class Lepidosauria; order Squamata; family Iguanidae; genus Iguana; species Iguana delicatissima. The sequence goes on along the minus strand of CAOKZL010003657.1, from coordinate 53,124 downwards.
AAATGTATGGCTCTCTAGATGTTGTTGGATTGCTTCTTCCATTAGCATAGCCAATGGTGAGAGATGATGGGTACTGCAGTTCCACATCTCTGGAGGACTATATTGTTCACATCCCTCTGATAGGGCTTCAGATTACTTAGCTCTGGCTCCATCATACACTTACAATCTGTGTGTGTGTGTGTGTGTGTGTGTGTGTGTAAGAGAGAGAGAGATCCCATAGTTTTCAGTGGAGCCAAAATAAATTGCATGGATTCTGCATCTTATTGCTGAATGAATGTATTTAGAATTATGCTCTACATCACTAAGTGCTGCAATCTGCTCCCAAATGTTTACTTTTTAAAGAAAGGGAAAGAGGAAGGAATCAACAAACATGGTGGTTATTTCATCAGCCAACATTTGCAAAAGTTTACCTAGAAACTGTTTGCTGAGTTCCAGAACAAGGAAAGGAATAACAAAGAGAAAAAGATGTTTAGATATATGCACAAATGTCTTAAAATGAATAGGCCACAGGACTGGCCCTCCACCAAGACAACAGGACTTTCCTTGCCATGAACCATGACATGACTCCAGTTTCATTTCTCTTGTTAGCATTATCTATTAGTTATTTATTTAATTTAAAACTTTTTTGTACCACTCTTTTAGGATAAGATCTCAGAGCAGCTGAGGAGATAAAACAAACAATTTAAACCATACCAGATCAAAATCAAAACTTATTAAACAATGCAAACAGCTTTAAAAGACGTGTGCAGGCTTTAAAAGTAAACTAGGATCCAAAGGCTTTTACCATGTCTTAAAAGGCCATGTCTTTATTTAGCCCTGAAAAGACACCAGTGTTGGCACTAGTCAGGTGTCTAATGCCACCAGCAGGTGCCACAGCTGAGAACACCCTCAATGGGAGAGTCCCTTCGGTAGGTATGGGCTACTGCAGATAATCCTTGAGCTGCAATATTTCTGTGGCTCCCCTATCTTTCAGGGAGCCTTAGAGAACTAAAGCTTTCTCACTTCTTCTCCACTCTCAGCTCCCTTGTTATTGTTCAGGTCCTTGTTATTGTACGCCTTCAAGTCGTTTCCAAGTTATGGCGACCCTAAGGAGAACATATCACGGGATGTGCCCAAGGTCATCCGGTGGGGTTCCATGGCCAAGCGGGAACCGAACCCTGCTCTCCAGGGTCGCAGTCCGGCGCTCAAACCGCTATCCCACGCTGGCTCTGGAAACTGGGTTTCCATCGAAAGATTTTCTCCGCGTCTAGTTTCTCTGCGCATTTTACGCGCACGGTCAGTGGCGCTGCTTAACTGAATTGGAGATAAAGACAGTCCTCACCAAGGAGGGGGCTCAGTTGAATAGTTACAGCCAGTCTGCGACCGTGGCCCGCTTGCCTTCGGTAGTTCTCGGTGGGGAAAAGCCACAGAAAGCCCAGTCCTCGACCTATTCATTTAAACTTAGTCACTGGCGTCTCATCTTGGGGCCAGCGAATCCATACCTTAACTGTAATGAAAGATACGGAGTTGGACTACAGGTTCCAGAATCCCCAGCCTCTACGGACGCTGGTCATGCTGGCTGGAGCATTTCTAGGGGAGTTCTAGCCCAAACAAATAACTTCTCCCAAGCTTTGATTTGTCCTGTCATTCTTAATGGTGGACTTATCTCTTCCCCCCCCCTTTCCTTTCCATTCCTTTCCTTTCCTTTCCTTTCCTTTCCCTTCCTTTTTTTTTTTTTTTTTTGGTCGGTGGCCTTGCATTCCAATATTATTTCGAGCCAGGATAAAATACCTCTCCTTCTTTCTCTGTCCACTTTATCCATGTTATTTGCAATGTTATAAATGTCTACGCCATCGAAAACGCGCCAAATTATTCCCCTCTGTATTTTTTTCTCAGCCAGAAAACTCGACTGACCCCTTTTGTTGCGACTTCAATGTTTCTTTACTTTTTCCATTTGCACGGCATCTTTAGGGGAGGAGGAGGAAAGTGACGGATCCCTTAAATTCTTGCTCAGGAGTTCCAAGTTAGTCTTTCTAAAATTGCGAGCAAATTGAACTGGGAACCAAAGCCATGACCTGACCCCCATTTTACGCACGTTCCTGTTCCCCACCGTGGACTCTCGGTCTGTACAAACTCTATGGCTGCCGAGTATTTGGACAAGGCCAGTTTGCTGGGTTGCGATCTCTAGGGAGAATAACATGGGAAAGGTTTCCAGGGAGCGAAAGCGGCGTTTATTCCTAAATCTAAATGAACGTCTTGAATCTTGAGGTGATGGTGATCCACACAACCTCCTTAAACTCGAATGGTTCCTTCTAAACGGATTTGGTGCCCTTGATTTATTTCAAGCTGTTTAAAAACCCTTCACTCTGGATTAACCGATTTGCGGGGATTAAAAACCGCCCACTGTTTTGCTAGACTTTACTCCCGCCTCCTGGTGTGAATTCGGAAGGATGGTCACGTCGAAGGGAAACCGCAGTGATGGGGGACAACTATCCCGAGAACTCATTTCCCCAAAGCGGCGTTTAAACGGGGTAAAACACTGGCACTCACTGGGATTAAATCTTTATGGATCCCAGTCTTTATAGGTCGGAATTTAGATCTCTCCAAAGAATCGGGTTGACCTCTGTGATCTGAAACCCTTCCATTCCCATGACAACTGATTAATGCAAGATTCCTTCAGGGGTGACTTCGAAGTCGAGGTGGCGCGAGTTTTTGATTTGGGAAAGCTTCTTCTTTAAGGAAGAAGACTTCCAGAAAGTAATGACAGACTGTAAACCCACACAGGTAACATTTTGCTTCGAAGTAACCAATACCTCCTTCCTTATCACTACCACTACCCGTTTTACTGTGTGCCACGGCCCTAAACTTGTCCCCATGGCTAGCAAAGAATAAAACCCGACCTCTACTCAAACATGAACTTTAGGTATGCCAGGCAGGACAGAATAAAACAGTCCTCCTGCTTAGAGAAATAATGAGCTATCTTATTCCGGCGGTCAGGCGCATAGCTTTGGATAATCTGAACAGAGGGCGGGAGAAGCATTTTCTCTCCTGGATTCGCTTTGAATTGCAAAACCAGATTAAATAAAGCGCTGTAGCAATTTCCCCGGAAAAAACGACCTTTTCCTTTTACGTGGCACTCGTATCTTATCTGCTGAGCGCATAGAGAGAGAGAGGAATCACCTGACACTGTTCTTTAATATTACCCAAATGAGGACCCCCTTCGTCCAAAATTGGCCGGCTTTCTCAAACGAGCGCCATTTCCATAGATTTCTGCCTGGTGATGGCTTCGTGGGGGAATCGTGTTTGGGTCATCATATTGAAAATCAGGCTCGCATTTATTTGATTCTGTCTCTCCCAGCTCCTCTCGTGCGCGCCCTCGCTCTTTCCAGGCATCCTCCAGCCCACGCTGTGACTCCGGCGCTGGTAACAAACAAGCCCTTAGCAACACTCCGCCGCCGCCGGCGCGCGATTTGCTCCGCTTTCATTTGTGGTTGCAATTTCTTCCTCTTCCAATGAGTGACAAGTGATGGTCAGTTTAATAGAGACCATTTCTGCACTGGACTGTTATAGTGCTATTATTCCACTTTCAACATTCTATGGAATCCTGGGGCCTCAAAGCCCCCTCCCTAAACTGCAAATCCCAGGATTCCATAAGATGTTGAAAGTGGAATAATAGCGCTATAACAGTCCAGTGCGGAAATGGCAAGATACATTAGGACCGCAGGGAGGGGAGGAGGAAGGGTGAAAGCAAGGAATGGCGCTTAGTTTACCAAAGTCTGTTCAAAGGTAGCTGGAGCGAAAGGGAGAACAGTGAAAGAGAGTTTAGACTGACCACCAGGTGAAACCTCTTATCTCGCAGTGGGGACAAGGGTGAGGGAATGGGTTGTCCAAGGGTGCGTGCAGGTCAGGATGGAGTGTATGTGCGCTGCCCGATTGCAGCAATTTCGTTCCAGTGGAATCGTTGGGATTTGTAGTTTGGTAAGGTACTTAGAGTTCTCAGAGGTGTAGTTCAGGGCAGCGCGCTGGAGCTCCGGAACAGAGAATTCTAAGTGGCTCACCAACCTGAAATCCCAGGGAAGTGATATCAAACTGCTATCTTAACTGTGTGGTGCATACTCACTGCCAGGAATGAAAAAAGCTTTGGGGGAAAAAAAGAGATAGTCGTGGGAGCCTGGGTTGGCCAATGGTTCTTTGTAAAAGAAATAATTTTGAAAATACATTTCTATTATTCCTAACATCACTTCTCATTGATTTCCAAAGGCTTTTTAAATATAACCAAGGGTCTTGTAGAATCTTAAAAAAAACCTATAAATTTCCCACGAGATTAAGACCTCGGGAACTACAGACCGCTGCATCAGACGCGTGGCGGACACTGACTTACGGGTGGAAAAGCACAAATGCCGCATTGATTTCCATGGGATTTTTTTCCCCTGAAGAAGAACTATGGAGAGGCGTAGTAATGGCGAACAGGGCAACACCATTGTGTTCAAACCAAACTGCTAGAAGAACACATGCGCACATCCCCAACCATCCAGTTGATGGGGAAGTAAGTCCCACTGATGTGAAAAGGACAGAATCTGATAGAACCTAATGTTTGCAATGCCAGCCTGCATGCTGACTTGGGAGAAAGTGGCCAGCGAGTGGCATCTCGGGGTCCCGATTCTAAAACTACTTGTTCTCACATAGCCACCGCGGTTGAAATTGGAAATTCCTATTTTGGGGTGATGGTGAAAAAGGCTGAATTGAAGCACTTTAATTCGGAGCGGTCTTCCTTAAGGCGACCTCTTTATGGGTTAGAACTGAACGCTGCCAACTTAACTATCCCATCTGATCTACGCCTGGTCGGTTGTTCTGCCACGTTTTGGCCCGACCAAATCCACTTTCCCTTCCCCAGAGCGCTGCTTTCACGAAGAAATATTTCAGATCCAAATGATCGCGTAATTCCACTCCCGTGAAAGGAGCAAAAATTCTTGCATTCCAAGGAGAAATAATACAGTGGTGAGGGGGAGGGATGCTTGGATGGCTGAATTGATCGAGAAGGATCATTTAGGACGGATTGTTTTCCCAGTTACCTTATCAATTCACCCCCTCAGCAGTCTACCTGGGCTATGGTTTAGGAACTGCCAGCTCGGTCCTTCTGAGTCTCATGCTTTTTCCTTGGAAGTTTCCCTATAGACGCTCAACTCCGGCCGGGCGAATTCTCCAGCCTCCCTCCGCCGGGTTCGTTTGAAGGCTCGAGAGGAAATCCAGTGCTCTCTTCGCCAAACAGCCACCCCCAGACTCCGGGGAAGGGTGTCTTTTATTGGAAAACCTAGCAACAGAAATAGTTGGTTCCACCCGTCATTTATACCCTCTCCCTTTTTGACATTACTTCTTGGTAACGTCGAGCGGCTCCGTCGGGTCGTTTCAGGGGACAGACGCACAGCCTTTTGTTTTCTTTGAAGAAATTCAGAACCCAAGACTCGGAGAGAGATTTGTCTTTTTTCTTAAAGACCTGAATTTTCCGCGATCTGTGTACTTGCTTTAAAAGAGAGACAGCGAAAGAGATTTGTTTAAAAGAAAGGCGTGAGCAGCAAAGCGCCCGGCGCGGGTGTCCACGGGAGTTTCTTGGTCACGGCCGTCAAATATAAGGTTTCAAGTCGGGGGTGTTTAGCGTGGTAGCGAAGGGAAAATTCAGCAATAGGTGGAAACTTCACCGGCGCGGAAAATGCGAAGTGGAGATCCTTTCAGTTATTGCGTGGGATGCCAGTTCCCCACGCGAGGAAACGATCAAGTTGCAGCCGATTTCAGACCGCTTTCTCTTTAGCCTTTCGGACAGGCGTCAGAACTTCAGACGTCGTGGTTTCCTTCCATCCTCAAATCTGATACTTTTCTACCTTATTTGGGGTTTAGGGTTGGGGAGTTAAGGGTAAAATTGGACTTCCCAGTAAGTGTAAAGAGAAAAACTTCGGGGAGAGTGTTAATAAGAGGCGTTGTCACGGAAAACCTTCCAAAATATGAGGTGTCACAGCCAGAGGGCTGATGTGCTATTATTACCTCCCAGTTTACTATTTAGATATGAAGGTTCTCTTTCTGAGCTGATGTTTATGAGAAGAATAAATTAATCAGGTTCGAAGATGGCTGCGCCTTGGCTTGGACCCGAAGAGAATGTCTCTGCCTTCGAGGAATATACATTAGCGAGGACTCAGTTTAGTTTAGGGCCCCATTCACCCCTATTCAGATTTCTTTAAATAGATGGAGGGGCCCAGTTAGACTGCAATTAAACTGGATTCAGCTGGTGCATTTCACGGCGGCCTGAACAGAAATATAAAATAAGGGGGAGAAAAGCGAATAAAGAGATAGACACATTGAATCCCCCCGTTATTCTTTTTCTGAGATTTGAGATTTGCCCTGATTGAGAGAAAATTTAAAAGTCTGATTCTTAAATCAGTGTTCAGAAGTATATCGTTTTATAGAGAGCTTTTTTTAAAAAATGGAAACAAAAGGAGGAAAACAATTTGTTCCTCGTAAACAGTGCCTAATAGCGTGTTTTCGCTTCGCGCCTGCAATTTCCTACCTTCTTTGATGGAAGGCTGATGGGGTAAATATTCTAATCTGATTCACTTCACCTCCTGTGGATCTCCAGAAACAATCGTGACAGACCAAGTGTTTTGCAAATCACAAGCGCCCGGCTACCAGGAGAGACGGCCGGCTTAATAAACATGAGTTTTTTAAGGGACTTAGACAATCCCCAGCCTTTCAAGGGAAAGGCCGTGACGAAGCCGTAAAAGTCACGGCGGCATCGTTGCTCCGGAGGTGAGCCGGGAGTTGTAGCACGGCAAAGAAACATTTGGAAGCGATCCGCTTTCCCCCACCCTCGGGAAAACAGAATTTCCCCCTCCAGTGTTCCTCTAAAATTCAGGGTTGAACAGAGCTCCGTTTTAACGGCCTAAAACTTACTTTTCTTCTCTGCACTTTTTCAATTTCAGATCATCACTTTTTTTTTAAAAAAAAAGGTGTATTTGCTACTTCTTATTGCTGCCACAGGAGCCCCGAGGCGATCGCGAGAGAAGGAAACCTTTGGTGGTTTCTATAGTATAAATCGTGCTCAAATCTAGAGAGGCTTGAACTCGATTTAATCCCATTGGTTTCAGTGGGAGAGTTCATCTGAATCTCCCGCCCCGTTGAAATCATGACCACGAAGTGACTAGCGGAAACGTTTCCCCAGTGAAAAACGGGTTCCAGTGGCATTCTAACGGAATTTGGGGAAGTTCGACAGGAACCCCAAGGAGGTTGGGTTGTTTACGTACGCTCTCGAAATCTTCACCTCGTCAACAGCACCCTTCAATATTAGTGTTTTATCAAATTTTATTTTCCCAAAGGTATTCTCAAAAAAGCGGGAGGAACACTCGCCTCTCAGAAAATGTGAGAGATCTATGCCTTAGCTTGACAGAAAAAAGAAAGAAAGAAAGAAAAGTCAAAGGGACATAATGGGGATCAGCGGACAAAAAGTACACTAAAAAAGACACGGGACAAAGCGCGCAACAGACAACTTTGGCTATTCGCGCACTAGACTGTTCTAGTGCTATTAGTCCACTTTCAACATCCTATGGAATCCTGAGGTTTGCAGGCTACCCTCCCTAAACTGCAAACCCAAGGATTCCGTAGGATGTTGAAAGTCGAATCACTGCACTAGAACAGTCTGGTGCGGAAGTGGCCCTTGTGTCTCCCGGGATCAGCGCCTCGCAGTAAGGCCGCGCCTGACGACTCCCTTAGGCGGCCCGTTTGAACGCCAGGGGATTTGCTTCCGAGGAAAGCAGGCTGCTCACGTGCAGGAGGAACCCGGGGAAAGGAATCGCATGGCCCGGCACTCCTTTAAACCGCTAGTCAGCCTCCCGCTCTCCGTCCCAGCGAGGGTGCCTTTGGGATCAAGGCCAAGGCAAGCAAGCGAAGTGTGTCAAGGGGGAGCGTAGCGGTGCAGAGAGGCGAGGCGTTGGAGAGCAGGCGTTCGCCGTTTCCCCTGCAAGTAACCGATTCCCCAGATTAACCCGGGCAGCAATTAGCGAGGGAGGGCAGCAGCCGGCGGTGAGAAGAGAGATCAAGCCGAAATCGTGGCCGGGGGGGCGGGTGGGAAGGAGTCGTTTGATCCAAGAACGCAAGCGAGAAAGCAAAGCGCGATCCCCCGAATGGTCCGGATTACGCTAATTTCGTTAATTCTGGATACACAAAACATACGCTCTCTCTTTCTCTCTCTCTCCTCCTCCTCCTCCAGATCCCACCTCCAGTCCCTTCTCCTCATAACCTCCCCCCCGCTCTCAAAAGAAGAAGAAGAAGAAGAAGAAGAAGAAGAAGAAAAGAAGAATGAAATCTGGTTTTATTTGCCGGCTGATCTCTCAAAGCAGGAACTCCACTCCAGGATGACGTCGCCTGGGTATAAAAAAGGCAAGAGGTGGGGATGGATTATTAGAGAGTGAGTCCAGACAGAGCGGGGATCTGGGGAGGGAAACAGGCCGGGAGTTTTCGGGGGGAAGAAGAAGAGGGAGAAGAAGAAGAAGTGGAGGTGGTGATGGTGGAGAAGGAGGAGGAGCAGAAGGAAAAAGAGGAGGGGGAGAAAGACGCCGCCTAAGGAGGGTTCCCCCTCTTTTTTTTGGAACGAGAGCAACGACTGCCTGGCAGACTCGGCCCCCTCTCCACCCGCCCAAATAAACCAAGTTCCCCCAGCTTTGGGAAAGCGCATTCCCTTCTGCGGGGAGCCGCCGGGGCGCGCGCCTCTGCCTTCCTCCTCCTCCTCCTCCTCCTCTTCTTCTTCTTGGGCGCCGATCGCCCTCCTCTCTTGCCTCCCGCGGTCCCTCCTGTCCCTCCCGGCCGCCCGCTTTTGGGGGATGCCTACTGGCATGTTCAGCATCGACAACATCTTGGCGGCCCGACCCCGCTGCAAGGAGGCGACGTCGACGCTCCAGCTGCCGCCCCAGGCGTCGCCCAACGCCGTCCCGCCGCCGCCGCCGCCGCCGCCCTCGGTGCTCTTCCCGGCCGGCCTCCACGGAGGGGACTCGCTCTACGCCTCGGCGGCCGGAGGCGGCGGCGGCGGCGGAGGAGGCGGAGGCGGCGGCGGCGGCGGCGGCGGCCCGGGTGACTACGGCGGCGGCTATTACTCGCGGGCCGTGGCGCCGGCGTCCAACTTGGCCGCCCTGGGCGGATCGCGGCTGGGAGGCTACGGCAGCTATTACTACGGGCAGCTCCACGTCCAGGCCTCGGCCGTGGGCCCTTCCTGCTGCGGGGCAGTGCAGCCCCTGGGCGCTCAGCAGTGCTCCTGCGTCCCCGGCACAGGTAGGGCCGATTCGCCCCTTGCTTTCCCTGGGAGAGGGGAGCCGGGAAAGCGAAAGGAGCGGGGCGGTGGGGGAAAGGTCTGGTTTCTCCGGCTTAGCCCCCCGCCTTGGTGTGGTGAGTGTTGCAGGGGGAGTCCGAGGCCGTTTCCGCACCAGGCTGTGATAGCGCTATGATTCCATTTTCAACATCCTACGGAATCCTGGGGTTCGCAGTTTAGGGAGGAGCCTCAGGTCAGGAACTCCAGGATTCCGCAGGATATTGAAAATGGAATAATAGCGCTATAACAGTCTAGTGCGGAAATGGTGTTAAGAGACCGGAGTTCGAATCCCCACTGGGCCCTGGAAACCCCTTGGTTTGAGTGGTTTGAAGATTGGACTGCGGCTCTGGAGACCGGGGTTTGGATCAATGCGCCACCGTGGAAACCTATGGTGTGACCTTGGGCAAGTCACACTCTCTCAGCCTCAGAGTAAGAGCAAGCCCCCCCCAATGATTCGTCTCTATCAGTCGGAAACCACTTGAAAGAACACAAAAATATAGGAAGGCAATGACAACCCCCCTCCTGTAGATCTTACAAAAAAAAAAGCGCGATAGCGGATCGCCCTAAGATAGTGCCAGTCTGAAGGCGCATGAGTGCGGGAATCTGCCTCCTAGTCGCCTGCCGATTTATAGCTATTCCATAAATTTCGTAGAGTTTTGGGACAGTCAGAAGTGGCTCTGCCAATTCCTTCCTCTGAGATACAGCCTACAGTGCCTGCTCTCCGTTGGCGGTCTCCCATCCAAGTACTAACTAGGGCTGACCCTGCATAGCTTCCTAGGTCACATGGGATCTGGTGTCCAACTCTGAGGAATCTGAAGACATGGGTGTGGTTCAGCAGAAAACTTATACAAGCGTAGAGGACCCCTTTTGACACTAACTGAGGTCCCTTTCATACTTTCCAGTTGTAGCACTTTGTCTTCCATGGCTTCATCCTGTGTAATCCGGGGATCTATAGTTTGATGAAGTACTAGAGCTCTCTAGAAGAGAATTCTAAATAATTCATGCAACTATAAATCCTCAGAAGCATCAAAGCGCAGAAAAGTTCTTTTTCTCAGAAATCTCAAATGTGCTACAGGAGTCTTTCACGTCCTTTTAATCACGACGCATCTTTAGACCTTTGAATCTTTATTGTTGAGTGGTGGATTGACACAGAGGTTTACTCAATGAATATGCGCTAATTGGGAATTACAGTAAGACCCAGGCCAATGAGAGCAAGTGCTTGTTTGGGTAATTATTTTTTTCTCTTCTCCGCTCAGTCCCCCGGCAGAGCTCAGGGCTTGTGTTTGGGGAATTCTTGGGAAGCCAAGGAAAGGCCAGGAATTATAGGCAGGGCTGCCATAAATTAGAGTACGCCAGCTGCCCCGAAGGCTTGTTGGTGGAGTTTTGTCCACCAGCGCGATTTGTGAGATAGTAAATGCCTTACAGAGTTTGGGGAGGCTTTTTTTGCGGGGGGACCACAACACGCAGAATCTCCTCTAGTCAACAGGACCAGTAATTGTAGTCCGAAATACCAAAGTCATCCTTCAAAACAAGTCATTTCGCCAAGGTGTCTCCCTCGTGCTTTTTAGTAGCAAGAGAGGAAGGAAGAAAACACTTGTTGGATTTTTCTTTCTAGGCTAGCAAAATGACTAGCCTTGGATTATATAGTTTGTAGAGTTGGAGGGTGTCACCATTTGTTGCTCCTCTTTAGACAGCAAATTGTCTTAAGCTGGCTTGAGGATGCCACACAAGTGTGGCGATTTTACCGCAACGGGTAGTTCCTTTGTTATTTATTAAGTGCGTTCAGGCTGACTCAGACTTAGAGCGACCCTCTCCTAACGTTGTCTTGGCAAGATTTATTTGGAGGAGGTTTGCCACTGCCTCCTTTTCAGGCTGTGAGAGTGTGACTTGCCCAAGGTCACCCAGTGGGTTTCCCTGGGTGAACGGGGATTCGAACCCAGCGTCTCTCGAAATCCTAATCCAACACCATGCTGACTGGGGGGGTTCCTGCCCTTTAAGAAAAACAGTTTCACAAGGAAGTTCACTTTACTTTCCTCTGTAGGAATGAATAGCAACCCAGTCACCTATTGTGAGAAAAGCTTAGGGGTGCTGAGAATGGGTGCGTGACCCCCCTTCCTTTTCCCGACGAATCTCTCTGTCTGGGTTCCGTCCCTGGGTGTGACGGATTGTTGAAGCACGGAGGGAACATCGGATCTGGTAACTGATGAACGTTAGCGGAATACGCAGTTCCGTATCAGAATCAGCAGGGTTACTGACAATCATATTTCTGTCCTGCCCCAGAGGACTGGGGTCAGAAGAAAACGGCAGAGGGTTGCGGAATTTCAAGGCTGATTCTCTTGGAGGGACCCCTGGTGTTTTGTTTTTTTTTAGGGGAAGGGCCTGAGCTTTGGCAGGCAAATTTGCCATTTGCGGAGACATATGGGAGAACAGCAAGTTACTTTCCCCATCCACTGTCATTCAAGGATCCTTCATACTGAAGACTCGTAGAAGCACCAGGTGTGCTTAGAGCAGTGGTTCTCAACCTGTGGGTCCCCAGATGTTTTTGGACTTCAGCTCCCAGAAGCCCTGAGTATTGACCATAGTGGCTGGGGCTTCTGGGAGCTGAAGTCCACAAACATCTGGGGACCCACAGGTTGAGAACCACTGGCTTAGAGGTTCAATGTAACTTACTCCCGAGTAAATGTGCACAAGCTAGATTGCAGACAACCGTCTTCGACCGCAACAGCTGTGTTAATATTTCGCAGTGCAGAATAATTTAGCACGCTTCGGAATGAAAATGCTTGAGAAGGCGCAGCTATTTAGAAATCTTGGTGATCCAATTTTCCCTGATCATTGGGGGGAAAATGTTCAGCCCCTCACAGCCTAGTTTTGGGGGGGGGGATCAAATTATGGGGTGCAGGTTCTCCATGGTCCTTAGCTTCCCATCCTTGAAGAAATACACTTCAGTTTTTTAACACCCGCATGTGCACGAAATAAACACCAGTGCGTGTGTAGGTAGCGCAAACGTGTTTATTTAGAAACAAAAACGTCACCCGCGTTTACTTGAGTTATATCGCTATTCCCAAACGTAATTAACAGGCGTTAAAAAAAAAGTGTCTCACTTCTAAGTCCCAACAGTGTTCTGCTGGCACTCCATTTTACATCCTGCTGAACTGAAAGGAATGTAACTTTTCAGGAAATTCATTTGAAAACAGGATGCAAATCTCTCGTTTTCAATAAAATAAATCGGGCTAGCAAATTGGGGATTGGTATTCAACCGAAATTCAAGCTGTTCCACACGTAATTCAGTGGGGAGGGGGGAAGGAGTGGAGTCGATTTTAAAACTGTCATCTTAAACTGATTCACTTAGACCGAAGTAAATGCCACTCATTTTAATGGCATTTGCCTCTATGTGGACATGCTCGGCCCCGTAGTTGAGCAACGTAGTAGTGCGTTTTAGAAATCATTAAACAGAATGCCTTTCTTTATTTCAGTAGAACTTTTCCCCAAGTTTCTGTATCTCTAGGAACTCAGCTGAATTCGAGTTCTGTGTTTTATCAATCCAACTGGGCTTCGGATCGATGCTATAGTAAGGACCTTCCCTACGTTCTCCTTATGTACCCGGCTGCTTCCACCCCCCGCCCCCGTTAAGGATTCAGAGTTCGCTTTCTTGAGTTCAAGTGAGATTTATTATGTCAGAACTTAGTGGTTTGGAGATTGGATTCTAAATTTCCTAAACAGAGAGAAACTAAATATTTATACGCTGAAGTCCAAGTGTTTAGGGTAGTAACTGCAGGAAGACAAAAATTTGCCAATTTTTGGTTGGCCTAATAGAGTTATTTGGTTGACCTTTGCCACTTTTCGGTTGGCTTAACAGAGCTATTTCTCTGATACACATTTTGGGATTTTCAGAGCTTGGAAAAGTTACTTTTTTGGACCATAACTTCCAGCATCCCCCCAATATAACTACCTCGGACTTACACCTGGGACCTGTTGTCTAAGAAAATAACTTTCCGAACCTCTAAAGGATTTTTTTTTCTTGAGGGCCATTTTTGTTTGTTTCTTGTGAATGTGAAGCAACAGACCTGAGTTCAGTTTACCACCTGGTAAGTATGATCTAGCTTGGTGTAATGGTTTAAACGTTAGACTACGACCCTGGAGACCAAGGCCATTTCCGCACTAGGCTGTTATAGCGCTATTATTCCACTTGCAACATCCTATGGAATCCTGGGGTTTGCAGTTTCGGGAGGGGCCGGAAACTTCAAATCCCAGGATTCCATAGGATGTGGCAAGTGGAATAATAGCGCTATAACAGTCTAGTGAGGAAATGGCCCGAGTTCGACTCGCTGGTCGGCCATGGAAAACCACTAGATGACCTTGGGCACGTCACACACTCTCAGCCGCAAAAAACACTTCGATAGGATCGCCCTAAGCCCAAACGATTTCAAGGGACACCACAAGAAGTATGCTCCAGCCACGCTTAAAGTCAACCAAAGCTGCGTTTTGATTCCATTCGGATATATTGTGTGTACCTATTCAGGACATTCGGCTAGAAACCATCTGAAATCTATGGGATTTCTCTGGGGCTCACAGGGAATTAGTGAAAATCTCGGCGGACGCAAGCTTTTCCGTAGTCTCCACCTAGGGTAAGGGAAACGCTTTTCCCTCTGCGTTTAAAACAGGGAAGCCAAACCTGAAAGGTGGGATTTGGGAAAGTTATATTTTTACTACAACTCCCATCCTGCGGTTGGGGATTCTGGGAACTGCAGTCCAACCCCCCAACTTTCCCAAACTCTGCTGAAAAAACTCCCCAAGAAGTCAAGAAGGAAACAGAAAATTGCAAAGTCTCTCCTCCGTCTCTTTCGCGAAGCATGTGAATTCTATTTCTCTTTCCAAGGCTAAATAGGACCTGAGATGTAGTCTTTTCCCGCTCTCAGTGACAGCCTGGAAGTTTTCGGCGTTTGGGGCACTGAGTATTCTTAGTCCCGGGCTGCAGCCGGGTTCCGTCTCCAAACTCTTTCCAAAACACACTGTAAACCGCTTAGGGAGTGCTTTGCACTGATGAGCGGTATAGAAATGGAGCTGCTATTGCAAAACCTCGTCTCTCCTTCTTCTTTTCTTTGGTCTCTCCAGGCTACGAAGGGACCGGCTCTGTCCTGATGTCCCCCGTCCCGCATCAGATGCTGCCGTACATGAACGTGGGCACCTTGTCCCGGACTGAGCTGCAGTTACTGAACCAACTTCACTGCCGGAGGAAAAGGAGGCACCGGACCATCTTTACGGACGAACAGCTGGAGGCGCTGGAAAATCTCTTCCAGGAGACCAAATATCCCGACGTGGGCACCAGAGAGCAGCTGGCCAGGAGAGTCCACCTACGGGAGGAGAAAGTGGAGGTAAGTGGATGGACGTTTCCTCCAAACGCGGTTTAAAAAAAAGTCAAGGCAGGCCTCTGGCCAGTGACACCTGCTCTTTCTTCCTACGATCTCCAGGCTATTGAGTGTTGGAGAGAGAACTAGCCAGGTGTAGTGGTTTTGAGTGTTAAGCGAGGAGACCAGGGTTCGAATCCCTTGTCAGCCATGGAAACTTACTGGGTGACCTTGGGCAAGTCACACTCTCTCAGCCTCAAAGGGATACAAAGGCAAACCTTCTCTAAACACATCTGGCACTCTCTGAGTCTAAATGGAAGTGATTTGAGTGGTTCACTAGGGCATTTCGGCACTACACTGTTATAGGGCTATTATTCCACTTTCAATATCCTGTAGAATTCTGGGGTTTGCAGTTTACTGAGGCCCAAGAGCTCTGAATAATAGTACTATAACAGTCTAGTGCGGAAATGGCCTTCGATTCAGAGAGATCAAGGTTGCAATCGCTCCTTAGCTATGAGGAGCCATTGGGTGACCCGGGGGAAAGTCGCGCTCACTCAGCCTTAGGGGAAGGCAGACTTCTTCTGAATAAATCTTGCCAAGAAAACCCCTGATAGGCTTGTCCTACTTTTGGACTAGACATATTGGAGACAACCAGGGTGGCATAGAGGTTTGAGCGTCGGATTACGACCCTGGAGAACAGAGTTCAAGTCCCCCTTGGCCACGGAAACTCACTGGGTGATCTTGGGCACAGTCACACACTCTCAGCCCTAGAAAACCCCGTGATAGGTCCCCCTTAGGGTCTCCCTAAGTCAGAAACGACTTGACGCACAAAAACCAAGAAATATTGGAGGGAGGGAGGGAGGAGAGTTCGCCCTATTTACACCGCAGTTGGGCACTGAATGGTCCAAAGAGAGTACAGTTGATTCCAATTAACAATTGATTGAATAGTTGAATTCGCTAAATGCCAGAGGGCTGGACTAGATGACACTTGGGAGCCCTTCCCACTCAGTGCTTCTGTGAAAAGGACCGAAAGTGTAAGGAGACGAGACATCGTTTTAGCCTCACTCAGATTTCAGTGGCTTAAACTGTGAGGTTTTAGCGTCTTTGCAGATGCTAGCCTGGATCTCAGTTTGGACTGTGAGGTTTATTTCCACGCCAATTGTTTAGGCCATTTCCGCACAAGACTGTTATAGCGCTATTATTTCACTTGTAACATTCTATGGAATCCTGGGGTTTGCAGTTTCGGGAGGGGCTATAACAGTCTAGTGCGGAAATGGCCTTCGGCTGAAAGCTAATCGGCTAGCTTTAGTTAGCTTTCAGCCGTAGACTAATTTGCTTTGGAGTAAGCCCTCCGAATTCACCAGGACTTCCTTCTGAGTCGACAGGCGTAAGACCGCGCTGCTAGGGTAGGGGTGGAATCCAGGGTTATGCAGATTTGCATTGAAGAGAGTGGCTTTGAATTTAGTCCGACTTCTAAATCAATGTGAGGGCTATAGGAAGGCTCCTCCTCCACTTCATATTCTGGTTTTCTTGAGTTTTCTAAGGGTCTTGCCGCACTACACAATGATTGCACTACGATTCCACTTCAACTGCCATGTTCTGTGGAATTATAGATTTTGCAATTTAGGGGGGATATTGAAGCAGTCCCAGCCAGAGAGTTCTAGTATCTCCTGAGACTACAAAGCCCAAGATTCCATAGGAGGCAGCCATGGTAGTTAGACCGGTATCATAGTGCAATAATTATTAAGTGCGGAAAAGCCCTTAGACAAGAAATGGTCAGAGATGTTTTTACCAGTTCCTTCCTCTGAAATACAGCCTACAGCAACTGGTATTCGTTAGGGGTCTTCCGTGCAAGTACTAACCAGGACTGAGCCTGCTTAGCTTCCAAAATGAGGTGGGAGCTGGTGCCTTTGGGGTATTTAGGCCCTTGAAAAGCAGTACTTTGAAGAAAATTCTTTTCACTCAGTGGGATAGGTAGGTCGCACCACCAATGCATTCCGTTCCCTCGCTGAATCCTGGGAGCCAGTGTAAGGAAAGTTACTCGGAAATTACTCGTTTGGAGGGACACAGTAATAACAGAAATTACTCGTTAGGCTCATGACTACAATAGCTGCATAAGGTTGCTTTAGCGCCGTCCTCTACCAGGCTGCGCAGCAATCCTGGCAGACCGCCTATGCTACCCCTGGCGAGGTGGGCTTCTGCGCGCTATCCTGTCCGTTGAGGCTTCCTGAGTCAAACAAAAAAGGACAGACATGAGCGGATCCCTCTGCAGCTTCTGGCCCAACTACTTCCCAAAGACTGGTTTCCCTGGCTTTGGGATGAAATTGCATCTTCCTTGACTAGGTTTAGGATCTCAGACCTTTACCTTCTTCCTACCAAATCTGTATTTTACATAGCGCCTGGCATGCCCCTGGCCCTCCCGGGCCGGACTACCAACAGTACCATTCAAAAGAAGAAGCGATGGTGAGGATCGAACCGTGGATCAGAGACAAAGCGCGTATTTTTCTCGCAAGTGGTGGAATTTCTGGACAAGACTAGGAAATAATTTTGCCCAAACGGAGACCGCGGCCAGTTCCTGCCAACAGCATTAGACTAGTTAGATTGATGTCCTGAGAGAAGGCAACTTCTTACATTCCAGACCATCTTCTTACAGCCCCGTCTCCATCTTTACCTCCTAATCCTTAATTTGGACTTGAAAGTTAGGTGTTCGCAGCAAATGGGGCGGGGGGCTGTAGAAGTATCCAGAGTTGGGAGTCCTTGTGTTTCCATTACCTCAACGCTGCCTTAGCATGTCTGGAGATCCCAGCGGCAGTCTCGGGGATTCTCGGGGCTTTTGCTCACTACATAACTATTGCACTATGACTCCACTTTAACTGCCATGGCTGCCTCCTATGGAATCCTAGGATTTGTAGTCTTGGAAGGTACCTGAGATCTCTGGCAGAGAATTCTAAATATCCCTCCCTAAACTTCAAATCCCACAGAACAGAACCATGGCAATTAAAGTGGAATCATCGTGCAATAGTTATGTGGTGAGGAAAGACCCTAAATTGGACTTTGGGGTTTTCTTCCACATCAGCGGCTCACTCTGCAAGCCTACACCCATTTCCCTGGGAGTCAGCCCATTCAGTTCGCTAGGACTTACAAATCCTGTGTGCGGAAGGAAGGCTGTGAGCCTCATCCTTTACTTAAGGTATAGTAGGTTTCCTCGCAGGATCCCCGTCGCAGGTGCATGAATGCTGCGCCGAAATAATGTGGTGGTGCTTGGGAAAGCATGGTCACTGAGATGGTGGCCCCGAGTAATCGTGTACTGTAGAGATGGTTCCGAGATGTAGCGGTCTGAACGTCAGACTAGGACGCTGGGGGCCAGGCTTCGATTCCCTGCTGGGCCATGGAAACCCACTGGGTGTCCTTGGGTGCGTCACACACTCTCAGCCCTCAGAAAACCCCAAGATGGGTTCGCCATAAGTCGGAAACGACTCGTAGGCGCACAACAAGATTGTTCGACTGAGTGCGGGCTTGTACTTGCAGTGACTCTGCCGCAATTCCGTGGTATAACTCCCCGTTGGGGCGGGATTTCGAGGCTTGCAACAATGTGGCGGCAAATGACGACCCCTCCTTCTTCTCCCTCCCCTTTTCCCCCTTTGGCAGGTGTGGTTCAAGAACCGCCGGGCGAAATGGAGGAGACAAAAGAGGTCTTCCTCGGAGGAGTCCGAGAACGCCCAGAAATGGAACAAATCCTCCAAAACTTCCCCGGAGAAGAGACAGGAAGAACTCAAAAGCGATTTGGACTCCGACAGCTGATAAACTTCTTTTTTCTTTCTTTCTTTTCTTTTCCTCCCGAGGACGACTTGCCTGTGTGAGCGCTACCCGAGGAACGGATTGCGGTGGTCTCCGCAGGAGTTGCGCGGAAGAGAAGCGGCGGCGTCGGTGGCCATTTCCGCACTAGACTGTTATAGCGCTATTATTCCACTTTCAAGATCCTATGGAATCCTGCGGTTTTCAGTTTAGGGAGGAGCCTCAAAAGCCCCTCCCTAAACTGCAAACCCTAGGATTCCATAGGCTGTTGAAAGTGGAATAATAGCACTAGAACACTCCAGTGCGGACATGGCCGGTGTTTTGCACGGACTCGGCCTTGGCAGAAGGAGGGATGGAGGGAAGGAAGGAGGCGCAGTCTCCATCTGTATATAGTGTACATGAGCCCGACAGAGATTCCGTTGAAATAAAACGTGTCGAGGAAGTGTTGCACAGGGTTGGATCGTGTCCACGTTGGTTTTCTTTGGGAGACATTGATGGATCCGGCGCCAAACGCTTGTGCGTGGGAATTGCGCCTTCATTCTTGAGGATCGATTAGGTGACCTCGATAACACTAAAAAAAATTATTTGGGTTATTTAGGTAAAAACAGCTTGGATTTAATGTTCAGGAGAGTCACCTTTACTGGACTACAACTCCCAGAATCTAGAAGTCATGAAGAACTCTAGCTACAGAGGAGTAACAGTAGCATTAAGCAAAGAAGGAAGAATTCTGCCCCTCTTCCGTGAAATTTGCCTCCACTCCTCCAACTTCTAGCGCTGCAGACTTTGAAAATTCTTCAGTCCTTCTATTTGCTGTCTTTGGTAACTTTGCCTGCCCCTTTTCTTTGGACGCCTAAGCTGTTATTTCTAAATGCTCAGTTGAAGTTTTAAGTTACTGCAACCCTAGAAATTTGGGGACTGAAGGAAAATTTAAGGAGGGGCGGAACAGAATTCTTACAGGGGACCCAATACCCTACATCCCTGTTGTCATCCTAATAAGGAATTCCCGCTTTCCTCAAGCCTCATTTGAGAAGAAGAAGAATGGGCGAATTCAAGGTAGTGGAATACTTTATAATGAGTAAAGTCTATATTGGGGTAATATTTATATTCGGTCAATCCCCGAAGTGCGCCAAAATCTCGGAATCTAGTTTTCTAAATACTAAGGGAGACTTCGCAATTTGTTTTCTGATCGCTAGGGCTCCCGGCTGCATTTGTATCGTCTCGTTTGTTCCTTTTCTCTGGGAAGAGGTGCCAACTTGAGTTAAAAAGATGATAAGGGTATGATCCTGATTAAGTCCCCATGAGCTCAGTGGGGATTTACTTCTGAGTAAAGAGACGTAGAAGTGGGCTCTGCGCCTAACTAAATCAGTTCATTTTTAAAGCTGTGACCCTCCGCACAGGCTGCTCAGAGCTAAGGTTCAACAGTGGCCATTTCCACACTAGACTGTTATAGTGCTATTATTCCACTTTCAACATCCTATGGAATCCTGGGGTTCCTGGCCTGAGGCCCCTTCCTACACTGCAAACTCTAGGATTCCATAGGATGTTGAAAGTGGAGTAATAGTTCTATAACAGTCTAGTGCAGAAATGGCACATGTTGCTTTTCATGGAAGTCCTGCTGGAATTATCCGGATTCACGCAGGACTTTAATTACTGGCAAAGGCCATAAATTTAACGGTGCCATTGCTGTGTGCCTTCAAGTCGTTTCTCACTTACAGCGACCCTATGGTGAGGCTTTCTTGGCATGGGATTTTCTTGGCAAGATTTGTTCAGAAGAGGATTGCCTTTCCAACCTTCTGAGGCTGAGAGAGAGTTGCCCAAGGTCACCCAATAAGTTACCATGCTCGAGCCAGGATTGGAACCCTGGTCTCCAGAGTTGTAGTCCAATGCTCGAACTACGACACCAGGCTGGCTCTCTGTGTTACTGTAGCAGGCCAGAAATGCTTCATCTTCACGGATATCACCGTAAGCAAGTGGCATTGAAGCAAGCTTGGCAGAGTCGCTTAAATAATGCTTATGAAGGAGCAAAAATCTCGAAACTGTCCGTCCCCCTATTCCAATAACGCAAAGGTGAAATGGAAGGCAGTAGGAAAAGAGAAAGATCTCGTTACAAGTGGGTGGACTCAACCAAGGAAGCCGCAGCCCTGAGTCTGCAAGACCTGAGCAGGGCTGTTGGTAACCTGTCTCTAATTTACAGGGTTTGCGAAAGCCGAAGCCAGCTTGAAGACAGGGATTTGTAACTAGGGACAGGCCATTGCCCCCCTCAAAAAACTGTTCCCCCGTGCAATTTTCCTTCATCTCCCAAATTGCTAGAATTGCAGAGTGAAACACTGGGAATCGTTCACACTCCTATTTGCTGTGTTGGCATCTCCTTGGTAACTGTGCCTGCTACTTTTCTTTGGAAACTTGAACTGTATTTCTAAATCCTGAACGGAAACTTTGACAACAATGCCCCAAACACAAGATAATTTAAAAATAGGTAGATTTTCCAAAGTATAGTAAGGCTGTGTGTATGTGTGTGTTTTTGGCGTTGTGTAATGTGCACCTGTAAGTTGCCTGTCGACTTATGGCGACCCTATAAATTTCAAAGAGGTTTCTTAGGCAAGGTACACTCAGGGCTGGTTTTACCAGTTCCTTCCTCTGAAATACAGCACCTGGTATTCTTTGGCGGTCTCCCATCCAATTACTTACCAGGACTGACCCTGCTTAGCTTCCAAGAGCAGACTGGTCCAGTGCCATCAAGCTATTTGAGTTGGTTTATTCTGGAAACTACAAAGGGGAGGGCAAGTTTGAGGTGGTTTTGCTAAGCTGCTAAACGTCATTCATTCCATGTTAACACTTCCGAAAGAAATGTAGATATGTCATCAGAAATGAGCAACAAAAGCATTATTTTCTCATTTTTCCTGCACAGTGCAATCTCGGAAAATACCCTGCCATTTGAGATCAGATCAATATATTTAAATATTGAGTAGGGTCCTGTATCATCGGCCAATATTGTGTATATAATATATTTGTGTGTGTATCATATATGCTCATTCTTCTGTTACCTACATAGAGGGAGAATATATTTAGCACAACTCTGGCTATTGTTTCACATACCTTTCCCATATCCATCTGAACAAAATAAAAGTGTCTACTCAGAAGTAAGCACTAGAGGTGGCGCTTTCTCCCATGGAAGCACGTATAGGATTTTAGCCTAAATGAATGTTAAACGATTTTCTCACCTCTTCAGCCTAGCTGGTTAACAACAAGAGGATGGTAATTGCTCTGAATTAAGCCGGTGTAAATCTTGTTTGTATAAGGAAGGGAAATTGGCTTCTAGAGATTACTAAAGTAAGAACCTTAAGTAATGACTTGAACGTTGAACTACGACCCTGGAGCCCAGAGTTTGATTTCCCGCTGGGCGGGGTGACCTTCGGCGGGCCACACACTCTCAGCCCCAGAAACACCGTGATGCCATGTATGGGAAACGACTTGAAGGCATACCACAACAGAGTGGGAGGATTTGTATTACCTTGAGCATCAGAGATTTCACACTTAAAGCTGCAAGCCTATAGTCATTTACATACGTGTATACCCAACATACATCAGCCAGATTTACTTCTGAGTAGGCATTCTAGATAGCCAACGTGATTTGAGCTTTGTTCTACGACCTTGGAGGCCAAGGTCCCACTCCGCCCCTAGAAACCCACTGGGTGACCTTGGGCGTGTCGCACACACTCAGCCGCAGAAAACCCCTTGATAGGGTCGCCATAAGTCCGAAAGGACTTGAAAGTACACAACAAAAACAAGCACTATAGGATTTCGCTGTAAAGGATTCCTAAAAGAATTTCCCTTTCTAAAAGTACGGTGATATTAGTGCGAAATCCTTTTTCTTAAGACTTGAGAACAAAGTATATCCCTTTAAAATCTTTTCTTCTTCTCGGGGCTCTATGGAGGTTTTGCAACAGGTTTTACAATTTAGAATTTTACTCAATGGGAGTTGCTTCTGATAGGGATTGCTCTGGTTACCTCTCCTTGCTTCCACTGTCTTGCATTTCCACAAGGCGAGGTTGATACTTAAATCCCCGAACACAGGCTTGAAAATAAGTCTGGAATGCTGTATAAATACTGCAAGATGAATTCTTACGTTCTCGCTGGCAGGGCGAGAGAAGCCAGAGAGGGGGTTAGGGGTTCCAGATTGGTGTACAATTCCACGTTAGAACAGATGTGGGGAACTTCCAACCCTCCCAATAGTTTAGACTTCAACCTCTCCGTCCCTCCAGAAACGCTTGCCAGCATGTCCAATAGTAAGATTTTAAATCAATTGTACTGCAAAACCTTGTAGGCTCAAGGCTTCCCATGCATGGATTCCAATATATTCATTTGAGATAGATACACAGAGGCCATGCACGCGGGTCCCAGCTACACCCGAAGCCTTTGGTGGCCACTTTTTTTCTTTACAAGCTGAGGTAGTGCTCCTGCTTCTCTAGTTAACAGGGAAGAACATACAACAAAACCCAAAATCTACAAGCAGCGATACCTTTATTAGGCCAACTCCCAAGCATAAAATGCATTGTGCAAGCTTTCAGAGCTTCACTGACTTCTTCATCACCAGCAAGGAACACAATAGAGTAGGAGCCAGAAAAATGCATGCTCCAGCCTTGAGTCTATGGCCTGGCTGCATGGAGAAAAGTCATCCTCCCCCAGGGTGAGTAAGAGCTGAGAACAGTTGATGCCCTTTCAATCCCCCACCATGCCTTAGACAGCTAAGTTGCTTGAGGACTGATCTAATTAACCAAGGGAGGACTGCCATGATGCCCAATTCAGATCTGCTTGGGATTAGCTATGATGCCTCCAAACTGGGGGCCTTTTCCATCTTTAACACCCACAGATCAAATTAGATTGGGCCTTTTTCATTCATCAAATCACAGCCAAGTTTTTATTGGTTATTTCACTTGCACATTAATCCACGAGACAGCATGCTGTGGTGCTTTGGGAACTGGACTATGATTCTGGAGACCAGGTTCAAATCTCTACTCAGCCATGGAAACTCATTGGGGAACCCTGTGCAAGTCACACTCCCTCAGCCTTAGAGAAAGGCAAAGGCAAAGGCAACCCTCTTTTGAGCAAATCTTACCAAGAGAATGCCACAAGTCAGAAAGGATTTGAAGGCACACAAAAAGAACAAGAATAGAGTCACTTTTTTTGGACTATGACTCCTAGAACTCACAACCAGCATGGCTGCTGAGGGATTCCGAGGGTTATCCAACGAGTTACTTCTTTTTTACAACTTCCAGACCAGGTGATTCTGGGAGTTTCTGTCCAAAGTGTTCTGGAAGTTCTGGCCCTAGTTGTTTTTCTCCATCTTCTTTCCCAGAAATGTGCTTCTTGATGTTTCAGGATTACAGCAAATTAGTCCAGCGCCTTACCCCTCCTCAAGTTCCATTTGGCAGCCTTTCAACTCACAGACAGACTTCCTTTTAGCCCACAGCAAAATGTGCATCACTGGCATACACACACCAAGTCCCTTGCCAGAATCAATTGCCATGCACCCAGTGTCTGTGCATGTGTGCGTGCATTTATTTTTACATATAGAGGTATTCAGTGATTTTGAAAACTTCACTGAGTCAAGAAAATAAGTTTATTTTCGCATAAGCCTCTTGAAGCCAAAGCATTAGGAGCTAAGGCACGGTGCCTTGTGGACACAACAGACATGTTCCATGATAAGGAAGAATGTTGTGCAACATTACATTTTGTGTGTACTTACTATTTACCATCTGCAAACCCTTCTTGTGCCTTCGTCCTTCAGATGGGGACCAAAGTTGGATAGGAAAATCATTCATGGTGTCGACTATAGAGAAAAAGGACAAACAGAGAGGTTCCCCTCTCCTCTGTCATAATAATAGAATGTGGAGTCATTTAGGGAAGCTGAAAGGTGAAGATTCAAGACAAGACAAATGAGAAGGAGTTGTACACCTTGAACAATTAAATTCTCTAATTTACTCTCTCAAGATGTTAACAGTGACCAGTTTTTAGGTCTTCAAAGGGATAAGGTAAATTAAGGGGGGAAAGGCTATCAGACAGTACATTCACCATGATGTCTAAATGTAACCTGCAGGGTATGAGATAGTATACCTGTGAGTACCAGTTGGTAGGTCACATTATTAGGAGAGTGCTATTTCTTCATGCTTTGCTTTAGGAACTCCGAAAGACTTTGGGCTGGCCACAATGAGAACAATATGATGGTCCAGCAGGCTCTACTAATATTATTTTTATATTCTTGCTTATATCTTGTCTTTCTTTCATCCAGCTCTAGGAGGTATTTACCTTATAAGTTATATTAGTTTCATACCACTTTGACTGCCATGGTTCTATCTTAGAGATTCCTGGGATTTATAGTTTGGTGGGATACTTAGAATTCCTTGCAAGAGCACACCTATGCCTAAGTGCCTCATGTAACCACAAACCTCAGGATTCCACAGGCTGGAGTTATGACAGTTAAAGTGGCATGAAAGTGCTATAACTGTGGGCCCTTTCTCACTACACAATTGTTGCTTCCTGCCATTCATTTTGCTTCTTGCCATGCTTTGTTGGGGTTTTCCTTTTGGTTCTGACTTTATTACCTGGTCATCTGGTGGTGCAGTAGTTTGGGCTATTACTCTGGAGATCAGGGTCTGAATCCTGTTCAGCCTCGGAAACTCACTGGGTGACCATGGGCAAGTCACATTCTCACACTCTCAGAGGAAGGCGAAGTGAAATCCCCTCTGAACCAATCTTGCCAGGAAAATCTCATGATAGATCTGCCTTATGGTCATCACGAGTCAGAAATGATTTGAATGTACTTGGCAGCAGCAGCAGCAACAACAAAAACAACAACTGAGCTTTATCTAAATTTACCTGGAATGGCCTCATCCATCTTTTCATTATCAACTGACAATGGAGGTAATTCTGACTCATCTTCTAGTTCTTTTTTCACTCTTGGGGCCTTATTGCTCTACACAGTCATAGCACTATGATTTCATTAGAGCTCACTAGCTGAGAATTCTGAATACTCTTCCCTAAACTGCAAATCCCAGAACTCCATAATATTTTGTAATGGCAGTTAAAGTGGAATCATAGTGCTATAAATCATAGTACCATAGAGTTAGAAGGGATACTATGGGCCATCAGGTTGAATCCTGTGCTCAGTGCAAGATCCCCAGCACGAAGCTGTCTAGCCTCTTTTTGAAGACATCCAGAGAAGGAAACCTCACCATCTCTCTATGGCCATTTCTGCACTAGCCTGTTATAGTGGTATTATTCTACTTTCAACATCCTATGGACTCCTAGGGTTTAGGGAGCGGCAAGGCAAGGCTCCTCCCTAAACTGCAAACCCCAGGAGTCCATAGGTTGTTGAAAGTAGAATAATACCACTATAACAGGCTAGTGTGGAAATGGCCTACATTTGATGAAAGGGCAGATATATCCCTGGAGTCTACATGGGGTACACAGGGTTCTTTACTAGACAATCTTTCACAGACTTTGAACAGATGGAGAATGAGATCTGACCTCTTCAGCTTCAACAAGACTACTTTGCACCTTCCGGATTGTCCATGTTAATTATCTGTCAAACACTACAAGATTAAAAGCACTCTCATGGTCATCTCTATTACCTGCCAACTGCCAAATAACACTGAATATTACACAGTGATGCACAGCGATACACCTAAAGCTTGAATCCCATCTTGGGAGAAAGACAGGATATGAATACAATCAGTCAATCAATGAAATAATAAATTAATCAGCAAGTGCTGGTAGTGGTTCCAAACTACCTCACAAACCTGGAAAGATGGTGTTGTTAGCAAAGGCATTTCTCCTTCAAGAAATTTTCTTCTCTATATTTCAAAATCTGGAATTTCTACGTCAGGTATGGAAATCTGGTCTACTTTGTATTATGGATTTTGAAAGACACTGACAAGAAAATCCTAAGAACAGTGTTAGAAGGTCCAAGAAAGGATGAACCAATGCACCACCAGGCTTCTACTAGGGGAAGGAAGGGAAGGAAGCACAACAGTTACAGTTAAAATCATTAAAGCATAGAATCATTGAGTTGGAAGAGACCACAAGGGCCATAGAGTCCAACCCTATTCTGCCACACAGGAATATACCATCAAAGAATTCCTGACAGATGGTCATCCAGCCTCTGTTTAAAACCCCCCAAAGAAGGAGACCGCACCACACTCTGAGGTAGTGTATTCCACTGTTGAACTGCTCTTAACCACCAGGAAATTCTTCCTAATGTTTAGATGGAATCTCTTTTCCTGAAGTTTGAAGCCATTCCTCTGTGTCCTAGTCTCTGGAACAGCAGAGGAGCAGCAGTTCTCTTCTTCCCTTTGAGTTTCAGATCTATTTCTGACCCATTGCAAGCCATGGAAGGATATAAATTCAAACCAGGTCTAAGGCTGGTCAAAATTCTCTACTCCAGTTGGGGGTGTCATTGGGTGTGTAACTATGCAGAGACAGAATAAAGACATTTTCCCAGTTAATAATTTGCCCCTCTGAAATGTTTATTCATCCTCCAAATTTCTAGCATCACAGTAATTTAAAATTTCAGTTGAGCATTTAGAAAAAGAATTTAAGTATCCCAAGGGAAAAAAAATCACCAAGAAAATGCAAACCCAGCAAACAAGAGTTCTAGATGTGAATTTTTAAGTATTACTACTTTTGCAATGTCTTGTTCTTGAAGATGCTAGAAATTGGGGGGGGGGGTGAAGGAAAAAATCTAATGTGGAGAGGAAAAAGTCATGGAAGAATTCTAATATGGAAAGGAAAAGAACTCTAATTTGGAGGGGGAATGTCCTCATTTTGCCTCCCTTTAGGTACATTTCTGTTGGGGGGCTGTTCATCTTGCTCAGCTAGAGGCCTCATGGGTCAGCAAGTCCAACATCCTCCCCCTTCTTCTCTTACATCAGAGCCTGGAAACTGGAAAGATGAGTGGTATGGATCTTCCCACAGGGCACTGAGTAAGACTGAAGGGGAAAAAATCCCAGATCTTTGAGATGGGGACTCTGTATCTGGCCTTAGACAGAGATTTTTGAATAAACTTGTGATGGCTTCAAGCAGGTTAATGCACCCTAGTCCTGTGGATGTTAACATGAACATAATCCCCTCCAACCCCAGTGAGATTAATTTTTTCAGAATAGTGATGGGACTGTACTGTCCAGAATACTACCTCAATTCTGCTCTTAATAGTTATGCTGGGATACACAGAAGAGACTTTAAGATAGTCCAAATTGGGTTTTTTGGGGCTATTTCTAATTCAGTTTTATAAACTCTTTGGTAATTCATACCATTAAAAACAATGCAGCCTGTTCTGTAATCTTGGAAATGCTCAGGGCAGGGTTGATCATATTACTTTTTAAAATAATTTCTATAAAATTGTGAAACAGCTGGTGCTGTCCGCTCTGTTTTATTTTAATGGGATATTTTCATGGAATATCAGAGTTTTGGCCCTGCGTTATGCCAGGAAAACCAAAGCTAGCTAGTGTTTGTGTTCACTGACTTGTTTGATAGTGTTGGCAAAGATTTTGCAACTGGAAAAGGATTTTTTTTTTTAAAAAAAAAAAGCAAGCAAGGAATTTACAGAAAAGAATGCAGTGGTGGAATGTCAGCCCTTCAATGTCTCTTAATCTTTACTGCTGTTATTCTAGCCACAAGTTGACATTTTCCTCAGACTTGTTGAATAAAATGTAAGTGGTAAATTAAGTTGTGACCTTTAAGGGATATATGCATCAAGCCAATGTTGCAGCAGTCTGCCATTCTCTTGTCATCCCTGATGGAGAAATGAAAACACCTTTGATGATGAAAACACTAAACATATGACATGGAAAATAAATGTATTGAAATGAATGTGTTTGGCAGTGGATGAGGATAGAACATGCTAGGTCCAGGGAAAAATAGTTTTGAGGTCCTTGCAAGAAATGTTTATCAGAACACAAAGGTCTACTCATCTGTGTGTGTACAACTGTCATACAATGACCTAGTTGACCTAATTCAGATATTCCTCTGAATCCACTTTGCCCAATTTTGTGCCTACGAGATGTTTTGGACTGTGACCCCCATCAGCTCCAACTTAACATGAACAATGTTGAGGGGTCATGGGAAGTGGAATCCAAAACATTTAGGGGGTCACCCAATTGGAGAAGGCTGATCAGATGTCTGTGAAGGGGTTGGAGGAAAGTGCAGGTTCATGTACTGCATTCTCCTCCTCCTTTAGAGAAGGAATGCAAAAGCTTCTGCTTTCAGTTTCAGCTAAACCACAGTATTTCATACTTTGTATGTGCCAGCTTGGCAGAACTGTGCTTGATTTTGATTCTAGTTAGTCAAAACAAATTGTAATTAACAAATGGCTCTCACTGTCAGGAAGTTCTTCCTAATGTTCAGGTGAAATTTCTTTTCCTGTAGTTTGAATCCATCTCCCTGCTAAGATGTCTTCAGAAGGAACAGTGTCACTGGAAATGGTTAAACACTTGGGCTCTTCTGGAAGAAGATACTGAGATCTTACATGCTAATATGAAGCAGTGAAAGAAGCACTGGTGTCTTTCTTGGTGATTCAATGCATGTATAATCTTAGTAGGAATTATTTATATTTCCATCCACAACTCAGCTCCTAAAATGTTGCAATAGTTAAATGATGCAAATGAGGATGACAGATTATTCCAGTTCTGAGCAATGTAAAAAAAAAAATCATTTCTGTGAAGAAGGTATGCACAGACGAACTTCACATAACACCTTTCTGTCTATTTCCCCTGCTTATTACTCCTTTTTTTTTTTTTTTTTGCTATTTCGCCTGCCCATTGTGTTATCTTCCTCCTACAATTTTCTCTGTGTTCCTTTTCCTTTTCTGTTCTATCTGGTGAAAGAAAGGACCCTTTACTGACTTCATTGGATCATGTCATTGTGGGATAGTCTAAAATAGCCACAAAACTTAGGACAATGTTTGGAGAAAAAACTGGTCTAAGATTACTATTCAAATTGCTTTAGTTTGTGATAGGCATTCTTAAACCACTTATATATATATTTTTATGATTCATATTCAAATTAATTCTTTTTTTTTTCTATGAGGGCAACCTTTTCCAAAGGAAGCATTGTGTGCTATGAATAAATAGATTAATTTGCCTTTTTTTTAAAAAGTGAGCTAGCTTTTTAAACCAGAGGAGTAATGAACTGTGTGATTTCTAATGTGTTTGCTTCTATTTGTGCCTCTAAAGGAAAAGAAATCCTGTTGAACTAAAGTGAACCTTACTTCTGAGTAAATAAGCATGGAAATAGGTTGTGAAATAGCACCCATATATTTGACTGGAGGGTGTTTTGGGGAGGGAGGGATTCTGTATAGAAAGTGTTTTATGTGTCTGTACTGAGCTTTGGGTTTCTGTATAGTGAATAGTCACACACAAACCTTCTTGTATGTGGAGCTGGTGTGGCATAAAATATTTTGGTTTATGCATAAATCAAAGCCATTTGCCCATCGGACACTTAAGCAGGGAGGGAGCCTAGTGTAATGAAATCCCTGTACTTTATGGCAATGCAATTTTTAAATTCAGGAATATATCACGGAAATCATTTCATGAAACCTTGCACATAATCTTTTGCAAACCTTCTCAGCTAAACTCTGTGAATATATTGATTGGGAGGAGAGCTGAACAGGGCTCAGAGTGAATAGCTCTTCATTAAGAAGAGCAGAGAATTGGAAAGTATCAATTTTGTGCCAAATGGTACCCCGTGGTGAATAATTATGGCCAAGCAGTAAAATCCTTAAAAGCTGCAAGGCACCACTATAATGAAACACATAGCTGAAAGTTTACAGTATGAATATATATTGAGAGCTTGTTCTTGAAAATGTATCCCTTTCACTTCTTGAATATGTACTTATTCCACAGAGGACTTATAAGTGCTAGAACTTTGATTAACTACATCAAATAAACTGCCGCTATTGTTATGAAGTACAACTATGTAAACCAAAGAGTTCAACACTAAATGTTTGCGTGACTGTGTGTCAGAGCTAGAGATATTTTGTTCCAGGCTGGAACAAAAGATATTCTGATGCCTGGGGCAAAGAGCAAGACTGAACAGCTCCTTCCTGTTCCAGGTATGGAAGGTAACCAGACTTACTTTGACTTTGGGGCCATTTCCTCACTACACTGCTATAGTGCTATTATCCCACTTTCAACTTCCTGTGGAATTCTGGGGCTTGTAGTTTACTGAGGTCAAAGAGCTCTCTGGCTGAGATTCCAAATGCTCCTCCTTAAACTGCAAACCCCAGGATTCCATAGGATGTTGAAAGTGGAATAATATATTATGCTGGTAATAAATGAAGATCTACAAATAAAGGGATTAAAAACAAAAAGGAAGGAGATAAAGTACAAAGCCTTTGCAGATGATGTAATAATATTTCTTGAGGAACCACAAGATTCAATACAGAGGTTGAAGGAAATCTTGCAAAAATATGGACAAATAGTAGGATATAAGATAAATAAAGAAAAAACGAAGATGATGACATTAAATATACCAAAAAAAGAACAAGAAAATTTGGAAAAGAGATCAGGATATCAAATAGTAAAGAAAATAAAATACTTAGGAATAAATATAACAAATAAAAATCAAGAATTATTTGATAACAATTACAAGAAGACATGGAAGGAGATTCAAAGCAAAATGGAAAAATGGACAAATATGAATTTATCTCTATTAGGAAGAATAAATGCTCTTAAAATGTCACTATTGCCTAAGCTAATGTTCCTGTTCCAAAATTTGCCAATAATAGGAGAAGAGAAGATCTTTAAAGAATGGCAAAAAGGCTACGGAAGTTTATCTGGCAAGGCAAGAAACCAAGAATAAGATTTAAAACATTACAAGACGCAAAGGAGAGAGGAGGTTTTGATGTGCCATCGTTGAAAATATATTATCAAGTATGCTGTTTAGAAACAATTAAAGATTGGATTCAAGTAGAGAACACAACAATAAAAGAAGTTGAAGGAATACAAAATAGATTTGGATGGCACGGATACTTATGCTACGATAAAGTAAAGGTGAATAAAGGCTTTAACAATCATTGTTTCTGAAAGTCTCTATTGAAAGCGTGGATACAAATAAAAAACAAATTTTATAGAGGACTTCCGATGTGGACCTCACCCTAAGACGCATTTAATATTTCTCCAACAAAGCAGGGAAAATTATTGACGTATCAAGAGCTATTGAAAAAGGATGGTACAAAGTTAAGAATGAGTACAGAAGAAGAATTAAAAGAGCAAGGCCATGAAATTAACTGGTTCCCAAGGAGACAAATAAAAGAGAGATTCAAAATGAATCAAAAATTATACAGGTTTGAAAGAAATAAAAACGAACTGGATGTATTGATAAAAGGGGACCAGAAAAAGAGAATTTCCAGATTTTACAAAATATTGTTACAAAGAGAGATGGAACCAGAAACTTTTAAAAATAACATGGTTAGATGGGCTCAAAATATAGGACACCCAATTGAGTTGGATACATGGGCAAGGGCATGGAAGACAGATATAAAATTTACGCCAAGTATGAATTTAAAAGAAATTTTTTATAAAATGTTATATAGATGGTACATGACGCCTGTAAAACTGAAAAAAATAACAAGAAATGGGAATGGAAAATGTTGGAAATGTGATGAGAAAGAGGGATCTTTTTTCACATGTGGTGGACCTGCGAAATAGCAAAAAAGTTTTGGAAAGAAATACATGATGAAATTCAAAGAATGTATGGTTTAAACTTTGAAATGAAGCCAGAACTCTATTTATTGAATATGTTAGGGCAACAAAGAGAACTAAGATCTCATCAAAAGACATTGTTATATATAATAACTGCAGCAAGATTGACTTATGCTCAACATTGGAAGGAAGGAAAATATATTGATATAAGAGAATGGAAATTCAGAGTCCTGGATATGGTAGTGACAGAAAAGTTAACTTTTTCACTTAAAAATAAACCAATCCAGGGCTTTGAAAGAGAATGGCGAGAGGTATCGAACTGGATAAAAGAATGAAATAGGGGGAAAGAAAGAAGGGCTGTGAGAAAAGAGGAAGACAGAATGAGGTGGTAAAAGATAAAATGTAAATAGTTACATATAAGCTAAAATTAATAGCAGATGATTGTTATAAAATAGAGATAATGTATGGAATGGAATGTTTATATGGAATGGAACGTTAAACTCAGATTCAACTGGGAGAATTGATGTCTGGAAGTGGGGAGGGTTTTTTATTGTTTTTTTCATTAAAATTTTTAATAAAAATTAATTCAAAAAAGAAAAAAGAAAGTGGAATAATAGCACTATTACAGTGTAGTGCAGATGACAGCTCAAGAAAGAAGGCTCGTTCTGTGATTCAGAGCAGGTCACGTGGCATACACTACTGTGGGAAGCTAGTAGGAAAGGGTTAATTCATTTGATTAATCATTAATGAGCTCACAAATATAATTCAGTTAGCTTTACATTGGGAGGAAAATTAAAATTAACTCATTAATTAAGGTAGATGTATTAAAGACTTAATGAAGTTAAAAAATGTAATCCATGTTTATTCTATTTCCCCTGTTTCTGTTTACGTTTTAAGCTTTGGAGAGGAGACATCTTCAAGAATTTTTGGAAACCCTATTTCTCACCCAACCTACCAAAATCTCTTCTCTTCCATCTTTTTTGTCCCTTCCTTATCTTCTTGCCCTCATCCTTTCAGAAGTTTTCTCAATGTGATAAGCTTGATTTTGGTAATATAGATCTCTTATTGTTTTTGGAAACGGGGCGGATATGGGAGGAATCAGCTTCTGAGACTGCTTTCGTCAAATGTCCTTCACACAATTCATTCCACTGGAACTGCCCTGAGTCAAACTTTGAATCTTGTGATGTACACACTATATGACAACAAGAGGCAATTTTACAAAAATTAAGAAAACTGGGTAGTGGTTAGAGAAACAGCTGGAAAATGTTTTTTTTTTTTACTGTTTAGCATTGTCTTTCATTTCATTCATTTATGACTTAATAGTTTATTTCTGGAAATTCCAGTGTATGTTAATTACTTTAATTAAAAAAATAAGTATAATTAAGTTGTCTCTTTTCATTCAAAATATTTGAATGATTTAGTCAATAACTAAATAGGTTTTGACTGGTATTCTGATATCACTGCATATGGTACGTGCAATTCTGCCTTTCCAGATTGTACCTCTGTTCCCCTGCCCCAGAGGACATGCTATCTGTGGTGACTGCTTGACTCTGTCTAATGGCAGGACTGGACTAGTAGTAGTATCAGTGTGTATCTGTGCGCAAACATACATGTTTGTGTACACCACTCTCAAGGGTCCTATGCAGCTAGCATTTGAAATGAATATTGAATGCAAAATAATGGAAATTGCAAGTTTTTGCTTTTTAAAAAAGAGATAAGAAAAATAAGAGGGAAAAACCTCAAGTCTCTCTCTCTCATTTCTATGTGTACATGTGGGGTGCTGGTGCACAGATCTGTAGATTTTCTAAGCATTACCTGGACAAATGTTGATTATCATAGTTTGAATGATATTGCTTATAATTTCAATGAACTGAAAGTCTGTTTGGTAGCACCCACAACTTGTAAAATTTGTTTCATGCCAAGTGCCAAAATAAGCATTTTTTTTTTTGAGGGGAGGGTGTAAAAAATGCTCAAGTACATTAGCTTGGGATGTACCCCAGTCTAAATATCAGGTTTGGTCAAAATCAGTTCCAAAATATACATGTTAGAACAATGCATATTCAGAAAATTCAGAGATGGATCAGATCCCAAAACTCCCTATGTTTTTCATGTGAATTTGTATACATAACAGTAGCTCACACACGATAACTCAGCAGGAGAGGAGGGGAGGGAGCAGAATCTTGTCCTTCCCAGTAGACTCAGGCAAAGGCAAACTGCTGAAGCCTCTCCTAACTTATATGGTTTTTCTCAATCATTGCCTTTTTGATCCTATTCTGATGTTGCTTAGCCACATGTGTCCCAGTTTTCGTCTGTGAATTATTGAGGGCACATTTTTGCATCACAGAATTTTGTCCCAGAAAGTCTAATAGTAAAGACACAAAGAGCCAAGAAGTTGTATTGCTGAAAAAAGAACAACACAAGGATAAGACAAAACACCATTGCAAAGTGTTTGCCCTTTGATTTCCCCTCCACATATAAATTCCCTTACCTAAATCTAAATGAAATTCCTTTACCTTAATCTAGTTGACTGGGATTAAATTCCCACTTTTTGGGAAATGGAAGCTATATCTCTCACTCTTTAAATTGGAACTTTAGAAGCACAAACCCCTCTTTTGGGATTCCCTATTCACTGTACCGTAGGTTTGTGAAGTACTTCTTCGGGGAAATCCTGACTTATCTTTACTTGTGTCCTTTTTAAAATTATGTATCATTTCTAGACAAAAGCTTTATATTTTACATGCTAGGGTTGCAGCATGATGGTGTAGAACCCCTTTGTCTAAGTATCAAAGATGTTCCAAAAATCTCAGGCACTTTCATACTTATGGTGAACCCAGACCCTAGAGCAACATTGAAATTGCAATCCTATACTATGGAGCTTCCTTTTGTAACATGCGGAGATCCTATTGTGCTATAAATGTGCTAGTTTATTTTACTGGCTTACGTTTGAGACATGAAGCTACAGCTGGACTCATGGATAACTTTGTTGAAGAAACACTTGCTCAATCAAGCTACAGGCTGTATTTATGGGGATTATTGGGCCAATGCTGTTAGCCTTTTATTGCATTGGAAAGAGCCAGAATCCAGCTCCTCCATCTACCCTGTCAACCTAGTAGTGCTGATCAAATATTTCCTGGCATTTGTCTATGCCAGATTTGGAATCCCTATTTGTACACTTCCTGATATGGCTGCCAAACTGTCATTAGCAATCATATTTACAAACCATTTGGCTTCTGAAAACTTGTAATACTAGCCAACATGCCGTATATCAAAACCGCATGTGCATAAGATGTCATTTACGACTGCCATAAAGTATAAAGCTAGAGCTCTGATATGTCAAAACTGTTGAGCCACACAGGAAGACAGTCAGGGGATGAAGGAGGAGATAGAACAAATGGAAGAAAGGACAAATACAGGAATGGGCATGTTATCTGCTTAAATGATCTGAGGCCAGCCAGGCTACTAGGTTGAGATCTGAAGAGATGGTGGAACCGCAGAATGCTATCAGTGGTGGGGAACCTTTGAAACTGATGATTCTTCAGAAAGTTTTGTGTATTTAAAAATGAGAGTCAGCCCTGGGATGGGATATGACATGCCCGTGTCATCCTCTTTTTCAGAGTGATCATATTCTAAGGATGGAAAGAATATTCAAAAACATTTCAATAATGGTCAAAAGTGTGTTTCTTGAATTCTGTGCAACTCTGGCCCTTTCCGCACGTGGGAAAGGAACTGTGAAAAAACGCTACTCACCAGATTTCTTCAGCATCTGGGTGAGTCCATCGGGATGAGGAGCAGTGCGAGCTCGTCGCTCCGCACTGCTCCGGAGTCCAAAATGGCGGCTTCCCATTCGTGGAGGCTCTCCACCAACTGGAGAAGCTCGCCAGCCTAATGCCCGCCCCTGGTAGATCTGCAGGCATGGACTTGTGCGTGCCTGCAAATCTGTACCAGAGTGCAGGGACGGAGCAACACGGAGTTGCACGACCAGTTCCGGTTGCTCTGAACCAGACTGAGGTGTGGAACTACAAAAAGTAGTCTGCCCCAGTCCACTCTACAGTACAGAAGACCTCCGTTGGAGGTCGCTCTGCACCGTTTTAATAGCCCGGTGCGGAAAGGGCCTCTGACAAGAAGGCCCTTTCTGCAGATTATTCCTGTTGCTGCAAGTTTCTCCCCAGCTTTTCTTAAAAACATCACAACCTTTTTCCATTGATTTTAAAATTGCTTTAAGGACTCATCTTTAATTAACACTGTAAATTTGTCCATCTCTGTCATCAACTAGTCATCTTGAGATGAAATCATGTGATCTTCCTGCTTCTGGGCAGACTCTATTCTTGCTGACATTGTCATATGTTGTATGATTCTTAAAAGCTGTCTTGTGGTTGTTGAAGGGCTGATGAAATAGACTGGGGGGGTGTTCAGTGCCACAGACCAGTCATTTGCACTATTTAGAATCTTTCATTAAAAAAAGTTACTGTGATTTTTCTCAGTTTCATTGTCTACTCGGTGTTATTGTCTGGAGTTTTGGATGATCAATAATTGAGATTCTATCCAAGAATCTAGGAATCAGTGAGGTATCATGGGATAATGTCTTCTGTTCCAGGAGGGTCACTTTTTATAATTGTGCTAATTATGCTAATATTATCCTATCTATGGTGATTTCATTCAGCCTTTTTGGAATTCTTTTCCCAGTTGGAAAAGAAAAAAAAAGTGAGTGGGATATATCTTTGGAATAGAACGCATGTTTAGCGTGAAGAAAGTCCCAGGTTTAATCCCTGGCTTCCCCACTTAGAATTAGGGAAGGCTGGTGCCTGAAACCTTGAAGTTGTTTCTGAGTTAGCTAACACTATGGTGAACCTATCACAGGGCTTTCTTGACAAGATTTGTTTAGAGAAGATTTGCTATTGCCTTTTTCTGAGACTGGAAGAGCACGGCTTGCCCAAAGTTACTCCGTCGGTTTGTATGGCTGAATGGGCATTTGAATCCTGGTCTCCTAATTCAACACTCAGACCACTACAGTACGCTGCCCACACTAAGAGAGCTTACAAAATATTAAAACAAGCACGAATTGAATGCATAGAAAAACATCAATAGAATAAACAAAAGTTATTTTAAAATGCAAACTAATATTTTACTTACTCTTGAGAAATGGGAAGGTAAACTGACACCCACATGTCTTCTCTTAGCAAGAGGGAGGTGAGAACTTCTTCTGGGAAGAAGAGGAAGAAGAGGAAGAAGAAGCGAGGGGACAGGGTATGGGGACTGTCCAACCAGATGAATTAGGTTTTCAGTTCTTTGAAAGGGATTTGAGGGCTGGGAGGGGTGAAATGTGAAGTTGGAGAATAACTTTTTTTTTTAATGCCTGTACCTAATCGGTTTAGTTCTTCCTCTTGCAATCAGAGGAGAGGCAAGCACAGAGCCAGTGCTTTAAGCTAATTTGCTTGATATACCTTCAGTTACTTCTTGGTATGCCATTTTCCTATATATTTTTTTAATTAAAGATTTTTCAATTATAAAAAGCCCATCTTGTTTCTTAAGAGAGAGTGGGAAGCTCTGGTCACATGTTTCCATAACAAGGTCTACCAGGAACTCGTAAAATATTCCTTTTTTTTTCTCCTCCTAATAAGCTTGAGGGATATGGGGAGGATATTGAGCCCTTATATCCTCAGGAACCCAGGAAAGGAAAGGGAGATTGGATCTCCAACAAAGGGCTTGGTGAGAGCACTACTACTTCCTCTGCTCTGGGTAGAGGTGGGCAAGTCTGAGTGAAACCCAGCCACACATTGGCCTTCCTTTTCACCATCACTGGATTTTTTTTAAAAAAACAACAACAACACTAAACACTTACAACAGCTTAATTGAACTTTCAGCTATTTTTCTTGTTATATGCTTTCAGCTCGACTCTGACTCATGGCAACCCTTGGAAAGTTTTATCCCTGGTAGGTTTGCCATTGCCTTCCTGTAAAACTGAATGTGTGAGCTGCCCAATACTCTGCCAATGGATTTCTACAGCTGAACAGGCATTCAGGTCTCCCAGAGTTCTGTTCCAACACTTAACCACTACACTACTCTGGCTCTCAGTCTTTAATTGTCTGCCCAAATTCACACTGTAACAAACTAATTTCTTTGCCTTTGTAACATTCCAAAGGCTGGAGGGAGATTTCTAGTCCTCTAGGACCAATAACTCTTTTGTAGATTAATACTTCATCCACCTTCACAATAATGAAGCTAGCTAGGGCAGTGGTTCTTATCATGGGATCCGTGGACCATAGGGATTCCATGGAGCTCTCAGGGAGTCCATGAAGCCCTGCTGTTGGACACCAACAATGATGGCATCAACAAGGATGTGGCAGCAGATTGTGTTTGCAGGTGCTGAATTTGTTCTCTCGTTTCCAAACAGAGCAGTTTGGGCATGCACACACTCCTCCCACTGCGTCCTTCTGCGTCTACACTCCCTGCTGCCACATCCTTGATAAAAGGGACACAGTGGCAGGCATGTGCACACACCCAAGCTGCTCTCTTGTTTGTAAATATAGGAGGAGTTTCAGCACCTGCACCCCTCCCTCTGCATTCCTGATGAACACGCTATCATAATTCTCTATTAGATGGGGCACTGTTACTGAAGTGATACTTGACTGTTTCATGCCAAACTATGACTCTGGAGACCAGGGTTTGAATCCCCACTCAGCCATGAAAACTCACTGGGTGACCTCAGGCAAATCACATTCTCTCAGACTCAGAGCAACAAATCTTGCCAAGAAAACCCCTGTGGTAGATTTGCCTTAGGGTCATCGTAAGTCAGAAATGACTTGTAGAAATACAACAACAATCAAGAGTATAGCAATAATTATACTGACAATTGAGACCTGCGAATCAAGAACCCGCACCGTACGAAGTCAGCACAATTTCATATCAGCACATTTTTCCTAGGTCTAAATTCTGTGGGTTGGTCTCAGCTAGAATCCATTGAATCAGTTGGATTTACTTACATGTTGACTCACCATTCAATCTTTGATTCAAAGAGTCTGCTTAGTAGGGAATAAGGAGCAAAGTATTCTTGCTGTAGTGTTCAGCAGTGTTAAGGAACCTAACAAGATAAAACTGGCAATAAACACTGAGCTTGAGCTAAGAGAGAAACAACTGTTGTTACTTTGAGCACTTAGTCTACAGTGTTGTTTTCTGACAAAACATAATGTTGGAGAGATGAATATTTAAAATGATTTTGTCACACCACCTTATTCCAAAAATTAATGACAAGCACACAATAGCACTTTATTTTGGATGATGATGATGAGGAGGAGGAGGATGATGATGATGATGACGACGACGACGACGACAACAACAACAACGACTTTTTGTTTATTTGGCTGAATAAAGTTTCATTCACATGGTGGTGAAAGGAATGTGTATTCATACATAAATATAGTCCTACAGCCATATTACAAATTCCCAGAACTTCTGCCAGGACAAGGATCTGTGTGTCCAAAATCCAGATGGAAGGGAAATGTATGTATTTAATATAAGTACAAAACAGATGCACAGGATATGGAAAAATGCTCCTCTCATAAGATGAAAAAATAATTCAAAATATAATATCTGGCATGAAACAGTCAAGTATCACTTCAGTAATGGTACCCCACCTAATAGAGAATTATGATATCATGTTTTGTTTTATTTTGGCAAGAAATGAGGATACTAAGTCTCAGAATATAGTAATGTGATTCAGAGGTTGGGCAGGCACATACCAACCTTTGTGTTAAGTTATGAAAGGTCTCAAATCTGTTGAGTCTTCTCATGCGGCCTCTTTCACCATTCCTTTGGTAGACTAGTAGGAATAGTTCCTTAAAATATCTAGATCAGTAGTTCTTAATCTCTTTGGGGACTGTAAATATAATTTCTTGCTGGGGACATACAAGACTTAACTCAAAGTTTGAATATTTAAATTTAGATTTAAATATTTAAATATTCAAATATTTATTATTTTTTAAAGGCTTCTGGTGACTAGGATTCAAATCCCTACTCAGATGCTGGGTGACCTTGGGCAAGTCACATTCTCTTAGCCTCAGAGGAAGGCAAAGGCAACCCCCCTCTGAATAAATCTTGCAACCCTGCCCCCGCTCGTGATACGTTCAGCTTAGGGTTGCCATAACTCAGAAATGACTTGAAGGTACACAACAACAAAGTACCACTAACAGGAGGAGGTTCTTTTTAGCCATCATGTCTCTCACTTTTGAAAACTGACTTATGGTGATCCTAAGGCAGAACTATCAAGAGGGATTTCTTGTCAAGATTTGTTGCCTTTGCCTTTCTCTGAGGTTGAGAAAATGTGACTTGCCCGAGGTCACCCAGTGGGTTTCCATTGCTGAATGGGAAGTCAGATTCTAGTCTCCAGAGTCATAGTTTGGGTGTGTACACACTCCTGCTGCTGTGCCTGTTTGCAAACAACGGAGCAGTTTGGGTATCCACAGCTGCCACGTCTCTGCTGAAAGGGACATGGGAAGCAGGAGTGCGCATGTGCTCAAACTGC
Organism: Iguana delicatissima; assembly: GCA_948472985.1. Lineage (NCBI taxonomy): Eukaryota > Metazoa > Chordata > Lepidosauria > Squamata > Iguanidae > Iguana > Iguana delicatissima. The sequence continues at coordinate 12,447 of CAOKZL010003657.1, read as the reverse complement.
TCCCTTGTTTGCAAATGAGGGAGCAGTTTCAGCACCCTCACCCTGTCATTTAGATGGAATTTCCTATCTTGAAGTTTGAAGCCATTCCTCCATGTCCTATTCTCTGGAGCAGCAGAAAACAAGCTTACTCCATCTTCTATATGACATTCCTTCAAGTATTTATAGCTATCATGCCACCGCTTTACCTTCTATTCCCCAGGCTTAACATACCCTGCTCCTGAAGTGAATCCTCATACGGTGTGGTTTCTAGACCTAATTTGGTCAGCCTACAATGGACACATTCCACTTTGTCAATATCCTTCTTGGACTGCGGTGCCCAGGAGTGAACACAATATTCCAGGTGAGGTTTGACCAAAGCAGAATAGAGTGTGTGACACTGTAGGTTTCTTTCCAGTCTCTTAAGTTGATTACCACCATGCAAGACTGGAAATTCGCCCCCACCGTTTTACTGGGGTTCTTGCCAGCCTCCCAAAGCTGACTCCCACGATTGGAAAAACTGGCAATCTCCCCAGCTCTATCAGATATGCTGCCACCACCCCTCTGAATTATGAATCACTTGGACAGAACAGGAGGGACTCTGCCAATCTCTAAGCGTAAGGATCTTCCCCCTCCCCCTCCCCTGAGTGAGAGGTCCTATGTAGCGTGTGCCAACCCTGGCGTGGAATGGAGAGAAACGGAGGTTTATAGAAGGTGTTTAATCAAGGCATGCAAATAAACAAAACAATATCACACTTGAGAGGCTCCCCCTCCCAGGTACGCTTAGTTACAAGAAGTTACAAAACAGATATAAAAGCACAGATACATTCTTAAGATCAGCCAGTTCCCAAAATAACAACATCACTAACGCGACTAACTACTTATTTCTAGTTACTCACAATTAGGTTATAGGCGTAGATGGTTTGAAGGAGAAGGGGGGGGGTCCAGGAGACGCGGCATGCCTGCCAGCTCGACTGACCCAGCTCTCCTTTCTCTCTCTCTCTGTCTCTCTTTCTCTCTGGCCACATGGCCTCCCAGAAGTTTTATTTTTCCTCCTTGGAAGGATCTGGAAGCATCTCCAAGATGCCCACTTCTTTTCCTTTTGGTTGGTCAACTCTCACCCTGTGACCCTTGATGTAATCCCAACACCTCATTAACCCTTGGTTTACCTGAAGAGGGAAGCATCTCCCTTTGATAAGCCTAGATAATGGGAAGCCCCATTATCACACGCCCCCAAATCTCAGACGGTCTGGGAACAGCTGAAGGCTGGAACCACACTGGCTGGGATTTCATCCTGGGACCTAAGAAAGGAAAAGTCAAAGAATAAATGCAAACACAAGCAACAGTACAGGTTAGCCATATTATCAATGTGGACATGTAAAACTCAGCTCTCTTAACCTCCCTCCAGTCCTCTGCGTGACAAGGAGTCCGCAACCACATTAGAACTTCCAGCCACGTGCTGAATGTCGAAGTCAAAGTCTTGTAGGGACAGGCTCCATCGTAGTAACTTCTTGTTAGTTCCCAGGACTGTATGTAGCCATCGGAGGGCAGCATGATCAGTCTGGAGGGTGAAGCGACGTCCCCAGACGTATGGTCTCAGCTTCTCTAACGCATATACAATAGCATAGCATTCCTTCTCTGGTATGGACCAATTGGACTCCCTTGCAGAAAGCTTCTTGCTGAGGAACAAGATGGGATGCAAGGTGCCATCCGGACCCTCCTGTAGTAATACTGCTCCAATGCCTCTGTCAGAAGCATCTGTAGCCACTACGAACGGCTTTTCAAAGTCTGGGGCCCGGAGCACAGGATCTGCCATCAAGGCCTGTTTCAAGGCTGCAAAGGCTTCTTGACACTCTGCTGTCCATTTCACTACTTTAGGCTTCTTGGAACCTGTCAGGTCTGTTAGAGGTGCTGCCATTTGGCTATAGTTGGGCATGAATCTCTGGTAGTACCCAGCCAGGCCAAGGAAGGACTGCACCTGCTTCCTGGAACGAGGAATTGGCCAGCTATTAATAGCTTCCACTTTGACTTGTAGTGGAGTGATAGTCCCCTGTCCCACTTCATGGCCAAGGTAGGTCACTCTGTCCAGTGCAAACTGGCACTTCTTTGCTTTGACTGTCAGTCCAGCATCACTAATGCGTTGGAAGACAATCTCCAAGTGTTTCAAGTGGTCTTCCCAGGAGTCTGAGAAGATTGCAGTGTCATCTAAATAAGCAATAGCAAAGTCCCCGCACCCTCTTAGCAAACAGTCCACCAGCCTCTGCAAAGTTGCAGGTGTGTTCCGTAGCCCAAAGGGAAGGACACTGAACTCAAACAGGCCCATGTGAGTGATGAATGCTGTTCGATGCTTAGACTCTTCTGCTAGGGCGATTTGCCAATAGCCCTTAGTCAAATCGAGGCTGGATAGGTACTTAGCATGCCCCAATTTCTCCAACAGTTCATCTACTCTGTGCATTGGATAATGTTCAGGGCGTGTCACTGAGTTCAGTTTTCTATAATCCACACAAAAACGAATGTCCGTCCCCCTCTTTTTGGGCACTAGGACAATTGGGGATGCCCATGGACTGCGTGATGGGCGAATGATCCCCATGTCCAACATCTCTTTCACCTCCCTCTCTATCGCCTCTTTCCCTTTTGGTGATACCCGTCGTGGCTGTTCTGCTGATGGCCTGCTGTCATCTGCAGCTACCACATGTTGAGGATCTGTGGTGCGACCTGGGATAGGTGAAAACAGGGTGGTGAACTTACCCGTCAAGTGAAAGAACTGCTTGCGTTGGTTTGCATTGAGTCTCGGGGAGGGTTTCACATCTTCCAAGCTACCACCCTCCCGATCATAGAAAGCACCTTCAGGCCACTCTTCCTCCTCCTCATCTTCCTGGACTGAAAGTGTGAGAAGGTGACTGGGCCTCTCGTAGAAGGGTTTCAGTGAATTCACATGATACATTTTTGGCTTAACCCTAGAGTCTGGAAACTGTATGAGATAGTTCACTGTCCCAATGCGTTCTTGCACTGTGGCAGGACCTTCCCAAGAAGTTTCCATCTTGTTAGACTGGAGAACCTTCAGAACCATCACTTGGTCTCCTTTCTCAAAGCAACGTTCTCTGGCATACTGATCATACCAGGTCTTCTGCTTCTCTTGTGCCTGTTGCAGATTCTCATGAGTATCTGCCCATGCTTCCCTGAGAGTATTCTGCAAGTTGGTCACAAAATCAACCACATTAGTCTCTGAAGAAGGGATAGCTCCCTCCCACTGACTTTGAACCAGCTGTAAGGGCCCTTTCACATCATGGCCATAGACCAGCTCAAAGGGTGAATAACCCAGGCTTGGATGTGGAACAGATCTGTAAGCAAACAAGAACTGCTGTAGCGCCAAGTCCCAGTCCATTGGAATGTTCATTCACAAACTTACGGATCATGGCCCCCAAAGTTGCATTAAAACGTTCCACCAACCCATTAGTTTGGTGATGGTAAGGCACTGATGTCAGATGGCGTACTCCATGTGCCTCTAATAGGCACTGCATGACTTTGGAGTTGAAATTGGAAGCTGCATCCGTTAAAATCTCTGCAGGCCAACCTAATCTAGCAAAGATGTCTGTCAAAGCTTGGGCTACTGCTTTAGCTGAGATCCCACCCAGTGGAATGGCTTCTGGCCAACGAGTGCAGAAGTCCACAAAGGTGAGCACATATCGCTTTCCCCTAGCAGTCTTCCTAGGGAAAGGTCCCATGATGTCCACAGCCACTCTCTGGAATGGGACATCAATGATAGGAAGTGGTTGGAGAGGGGCCTTGGCTTGATCCTGAGATTTCCCTACTCTCTGGCAAACTTCACAGGATCGGACATAATCAGTAACATCCTTGCCCATCCCCTCCCAGTAGAAGGACTTTCCCAATCTGTCCTTGGTTTGGTTCACCCCAGCATGTCCACTAGGATGATCATGAGCCAGACTCAAGAGTTTGGCTCTATACTTAGAAGGCACCAGCAACTGTCTCTGAGTGCACACGCCCCCCTTGTTACCTTTCTGGCCAGACTCACGATATAATAGGCCCTCAACGATTACAAATCTGGGCCCCTTCATTGCTGGAGAAGACTTCGCCTCTTCCTTTGCTCTGGTCCAGGCAGCTTGAAGGCTCTGGTCTGCTTCCTGGTTTTCCTGGAACTGCTGTCGCTGAACAGGAACCAGCTATTCCACCTGGAGTGGCAGACTCGCTTCAGATTCTCATTGCATTGCAGCTTCTCCAGGTTCTGCTCCCTTGGCTGGAGTGTTCTCTGGAGTTTCCGCTGCTGTTGAATCCTTTGCTGGCTTTGGAGACAGCGTTGTTGGATTCTCCTCCTCTGCACCAGCCCCTTGCATCTCAGGCAAATTGTCCAGCACCTGACTCTGCTCGGTGCCCACCGGAGACTCTCCCGCCCCCCTGGGCATCACTGAGTCAGGGTTGACCACAGGGACCAGCTTGAGACCAGGCTGATCAGCCTCCTGGCATGGAGAAGCTCTTCCTGGACTTCCGCCAGCAGCTGCTCCCAAATCCGAGGTGTCATCATGGATGGTCTTGATCTCTGGGCCTACGATGCTGTGGTGGGAGTCTGCCCTAGGTTCCGGCACCTCTTCAGGCAGGACTCCTTCTGGTGTAGCAGGAGATAGTGACTGCAGTCTAAGTTCAGGCTGGTCCTCAAGTTGCACTGAAGACTGACCTCTGCTCAGGCTGCTTGCCGTCTTTGCACGCTGTCCGGACTCTTTCCAGGCCTGACTAGCATGGAAGACGAGATCATCACCCAACAGAGCAGGACATTCATAGTCATCATAAACAGCAAAAGTCCAAACTCCTTCCCAGCCTTTGTACTGAACAGGAACGCGTGCTGTTGGCAGTTGAGCCGGAGGAGCTCTGAAGGCTCTGATGGTGATCTTGATGTGGTCATCAACAAGACCAGGATCCAGATATGAGCGATGAATAGCAGACACTTGGGCTCCGGTGTCTCTGTAAGCAATAACTTTCCTGCCTCCTACCCACAGTGTGTGCCTTCTGTGAGTAGGGATCATGTCCGGATCAGGAGCAACAGAAGCATTAGCGGGAGTGTCCCTGGAAGCCGAAGCAACCACTAACTGGGCCAACTTAGGCTTCTGCTTACAGTTGGCTTTAATATGTCCCAGCTCTCCACAGAGAAAGCATTTAGGGCTAGCCTTTTTCCCTGGCTGACCCTGAGCACCTGCCACAGACTGCTGCCCAGAGCGAGGCTGTGACGGTGTGGTAGAGCACTGTATGTTTCTTTCCAGTCTCTTAAGTTGACTACCACCATGCAAGACTGGAAATTCCCTCCCAGCGTTTTACTGGGGTTCTTGCCAGCCTCCCAAAGCTGACTCCCACGCTTGGAAAGACTGGCAATCTCCCCAGCTCTATCAGATATGCTGCCACCACCCCTCTGAATTATGAATCACTTGGACAGAACAGGAGGGACTCTGCCAATCTCTAAGCGTAAGGATCTTCCCCCTCCCCCTCTCCTGAGTGAGAGGTCCTATGTAGCGTGTGCCAACCCTGGCGTGGAATGGAGAGAAACGGAGGTTTATAGAAGGTGTTTAATCAAGGCATACAAATAAACAAAACAATATCACACTTGAGAGGCTCCCCCTCCCAGGTACGCTTAGTTACAAGAAGTTACAAAAACATATATAAAAGCACAGATACATTCTTAAGATCAGCCAATTCCCAAAATAACAACATCCCTAACGCGACTAACTACTTATTTCTAGTTACTCACAATTAGGTTATAGGCGTAGATGGTTTGAAGGAGAAGGGGCGGGTTCAGGAGACACGGCATGCCTGCCAGCTCGACTGACCCAGCTCTCCTTTCTCTCTCTCTCTGTCTCTCTTTCTCTCTGGCCACATGGCCTCCCAGAAGTTTTATTTTTCCTCCTTGGAAGGATCTGGAAGCATCTCCAAGATTCCCACCTCTTTTCCTTTTGGTTGGTCAATTCTCACCTTGTGACCTGTGATGCTGACCCTTTCCTTTTGGTTGGTCAACTCTCACCCTGTGACCCTTGATGTAATCCCAACACCTCATTAACCCTTGGTTTACCTGAAGAGGGAAGCATCTCCCTTTGATAAGCCTAGATAATGGGAAGCCCCATTATCACAGAGTGGTACTGTTATTTCCCTTGACCTAGACATTATTACTTTTTTGAGGCATTTCTACTCCCCCTGTCAAAAATGCTCCCCACATATCTCCTTGTTACTCTTCAAGAAGTGTTCACCAATCTTGCAAAAATACAGGAAGTCAACTGAGAACACTGGTATACTTTCTTGACATGCCATGATAATTTGTCAGTGTTATGATAACGGCAGTGATATAAGAACACACACAACACATTAAGGTTGCTATTTTGTATTTCTATAACTCCCCCTTACACTATTGTCCTCTTTCTTGTTTTTGTGTTATGTTCAAATTACAGATTTCTTGCAGTTTGTGCTGCTTCACATGCGAATATTGACTATAACTCTTTTTTGACCTTGGTGGTGGTGCTGCCAAATCCCCAAGATTTTCTGCTGAGCTATGTGAGGCATCTATATATCATGGGATATGATGCTAAACAACAAGGATAACACATAGGTGCTCTGTTGCAGTGTTTAATGTGCCTCTAAATTTAAGTCACTGTACATCTTTGTGTAGTGGTATAAAATAGGATGACTGGGTCAGTGTATTAGCCACACAGCAGTACAGCTGTTGGCTGGCATAGACGCAACTTGTATAACTGTTTCTGAAGTGTCTAAAGATTTGTCTTTCATCCCAAAGACTACTGAAGGATCATCAGTCAAAGTATCCACCTCTTACAAGGATTTACTCTTGACTGGTGTTCATTCCAGATATCTGAAGTATCTACTTGACTTCCATCACCATCATTGACAATTGCTCTAACCAAGCTAAGGAGAGTGCTGCATCAATATATCACTTTCTACCTTTGGAACTACAGGCATAGATTATCTGAAGACAGCTTTCATGTGTCTTTTTAATTTTTCCTTCACCAGACTAAACATGTTTAGCTTTTATTTTATTTATGTATTTAAAGAGTTATATCCTACCCTATATCCAAGGACGTCAGGACTGGATCATGAGATGGGACATAGCTACAGCATTAAACCTACATGTTCCATGCAGGATATTGGCCTCATTTTCACTGCAAGAAATAGCACTGGGGGTGGTGGTGGTGCAAGGAATAAAGAACCCAGCCACTAGCAATCAAAACAGGAGTCTTCTGCCATTCCTTTTGAGAAACAACCAAATTGGAAGGAAGCTTGACTGTGGATGTAACATAGAATATGTGCTTTAGCCCTTTGAGATGGGCTGCATCTTATGTTGCCTCCATGGCAAGTGGCCCAAGTCTGTCTGCATAGAATGCTAAATGCTTCCACATGTTATCTGTTCCGTCAAGGATGGCTGGAGAGACATGAAGCATGGGGTCGCCCTTTGTGACTCCTCCACTCTCAGAGAGGAAGGAGCACCCTGTCAGCGGAGCAGCAATTTGCTCAAGGGAAGGAGTTGTTGGCTGGCTTCTCCTTCCATTGTTAGGTTGTGAAATTAATCCTTCCTGTCCTTCCCCCTGCAAACTCCAAAATGAGATTCTGCCTTTGGTTTGGTCTTCGTGATGTTCCTGTTATTTCCAGTGCTATGATTCTGGGCTTTCCAAAGAATTCAAAGATCTAAGACAAAGATCTATGTATGGGCCCACACTTAACATTTTTTTTTTTACTGCAGATGGAGCTGTGTGCAATCTTTTCTAAATGAGGAGAACTTGATAAGCCATCATAGAAAAGCTGGGCATGTTAAGATTTGGGCTGACATCCTCATTAAACTTCAGAAACAGGCTATTCCAGCTCCACATCTTTCCAATTTACCATAGCAAAGCCGCAGAAGAGTTGGGGGGTGGGAGAGAGAGGAGAGGGTGGGTGGGTTTAATTTGGCCAAGAAAGATATATTTGGTACAATGCCTGGATCACTTAATTTCTTCTCTCCAAACACCACTTCAATAAGGTTCATTTTACTCCCACAAGTTATTCAATCCCTGTGGTGGAGAAAGCCACCCTTCTCTGATGTGGAATGGATAGGAAGCCAACTGCCAACATGGGTTTGTTTAAATACAGTATACGTTAGAGCAGCAAGCCTTTTGGAAGCCTGGGGGCCTTTGAGCCTCCTGTAGACTTTGGGTAATCCCCAAAGGAGCCCAGTTTTGTACAAAGCAAGAAAGCCCAAACCTCAATGAGACATAGAACCCCAATTGCACAGTGTGTTCCTCATAAGGGGTGGGGCGCAATGTTACTGTTGATGGTAGTGTGACCTAAAAAGAGATGACACACATAGCAGGACAGCACCAAGAGCAGAACATAAATAAAAGAACTGAACATGAAAAGAGCATCATTATATTTATTTGGTGCTTGAATTTTTGGACTGTTTGTTGGCGGAAACCTTTGGTTGTATAGGGTCTTATGGAGAGCATATGTCTCAATTTTCCTTCTTTATTTCCTTTCTGATAAAAAAGTTGCTTCCTTTGATTATTGATCCCCTAGCTAGTCTGTCCACCTACTGTATTCATGACTGGGTAAGCTTTAAATCAGACACTTTCCTGCTTATATAGGCACATGCAGAACTTGGAACAGTTACTTCTTTGGACTAGAGCTTTCAGAATTCCCCAGCAAACAAGTGAACTGGCTAAAATGGACTTTTCAAAAAGCAGTTTATTCCCGTTACTTGTAGTCACTTTTGAAAACTAAGTTGCTGTTGTTTCTCAATAGATGCTAGAAAAGTAACTTGTACAAAGTTATAAACTTGTAACAAATTAACCTACTGCTTTGCTTATTTTGTGTTGCTTCTTACTTAAAAAAATCAAACAAACCTACAGTTTGATCTGAACTTTTGGATGAACCCATTTTAACCAGTTACAAGTAGAAACAGACATATAATTAGTATATTTTGACCTGCTGATATTGAGTTGATGCACAGATCTTGAAATTAATTGAATGTTATATTGTTTATTTTAGATTTTTATTTTTCTGCTTCTAGGTATTTTTTTTTGTAATTTTGTTAAAGATTAAAATAAAATTTTTAAAAAATCATGAATTTTGAAAAACTCCTGTGAAAATGCTCTTAAAAGTGCTTTCAAAAAAGTGATGAAAAGAGTAAAGGGTTAGCATTGCAACAGTAAGGTGACCTTGTTCCCCGTCATTGGCCTAAATCCTTCTGTCAGTTCCAACTACCATAAATGCATTGCATCAATTGGTTTTACCCACATATCGACTCACTATTCCAGACTTGAGTCAATGAATCTGCTCTAGTTGAGGCTAACCAGCAAGATTTCAGTTATTATGTTGCTGATGAAATGTAATTTTGTTCCAGTCTCAGTATTCCCCAAAGTAACTCACCATGGGTAATTATGTCCAAACTCTAGGTGCTTCCAATGATTGGAGCCAAAAGAGAGAGGCCCATTTAAAAAGTTATCCTGATTTATCATTCCCACCTCTGGTTGCCCTCTACATGTTGTTGGGCTCCAGATCCCATCAGCCACAGACAGCATTGCCAATAGTCAGGGGTGGTGGAAGCCAGAGTCAGTCCAAGAACATCTGGACAACCACTGGCTGCCCATTCCTACAATGTGTAGGGATGGAAAGAATATTCAGAAATATTCAAATGAGTGACGAAAAATGGATTTCTTCCATGCTGAAAAATGCTGATGAGGTGACTATTGGTAAGACAAGAATCTTTGCATTTGGTATTTATTGTATTAAAAAAAGACATGGTTTTGGTCCATAAAATGATATTTTCTGTACAGAAAACATTATTTTCTATGTATTTTTCTGTACAGAAAATTATAGACTCATAGAACCATAGAGCTGGAAGAGACAAGGGCCATCAAGTTCAACTCCCTGCCAAGCCAGAATAAACCATGAAAGCATTCCTGTCAGTTTCTCTTTTCTATGTAGAACATGCCATTTTCTATGGAAAAACTCACATGTGTAAAGTCAAAGGCTTTCACAGCTGGAATCCATAGGTTGTTGTGGGTTTTCTGGGCTTTGAGACTGTGTTCTATCAGTATTTGCTCTTGATGTTTCACCTGCATCTGTGGCTGGCATCTTCAGAGGATCTGGTGGCATGGAAGTGAGACAGAGTATATATACTTATGTAGTCTCCCGGTGGGAGGGAGCAGTTTGCATATGTTACAGTTGGTCTGTGTGATGGCTTATTGTTAAATGGGATATCCCCCAGGGTTGTATTGTTAGTCAGGGGATATGCATAACAGTGCGTTAAGTACATTAGCAATCCATTATATTGTTTCCTGTAAAGGGACCTCTAGAGTCTGAGTGGTGTTCATTGGCATATTTTTGAGTCTTGATTTTAGTGTTCTTCAGTACTGGTAGCCCAACTACAAGCTACTAGCCTCACTACAAGCTACTTCCAGTGGGACAATGAGTTCTATGAGCAGAAAGATGGGGTTGCCATGGGAAGCCTTCTCAGCAAATTTTTACATGGAACACTTTGAAAAGCTAGCCTTGGAAATGGCATCAAAAAAACCCACTATATGGTTCTGTTATGCGGATGACACTTTTGCCATTTGGACCCATGGAGAAGAAGAACTGACCATGTTCCTGGACCATCTGAACAACAGCCACCCAAACATCCAATTTACCATGGAAAAAGAAAATGAAGGAAGACTACCATTTCTGAATGTCCTAGACATCCGCAAACCTACCCAACAATTGGGCCACACAGTTTACAGAAAACCTACCCACACTGTCAGATATCTACACAAAAACTCCAACCAACACCCAGGACAAAAAAAAAGAGCACAATAAAAACTCTGGTAGACTGTGCAAAAATCTGTGAACCCCACCTCCTGAAAGATGAACTGAATCATCTAAACTGGGCTCTACAGGCCAATGGTTACTCCGGTTCAGACATTAGAAGAGCCTCAAGACCCAGAAGTAACCACAGAAGTGAAGATAAGCAGCGAACCAAAGGGAATGTGTTTTTACCATACATCAAAGGAGTCACTGACTGTATAGGGAAATTGATGAAGAAACATAACCTCCAAACAATCTACAGATCGACCAAGAAAATTCAACAAATGCTATGTTAAGAAAAGGACAAGAGGGATCCTCTAACTTCTGCTGGAGTTTACCACATACCTTGCAGGTGTGGGCAGGTCTACATAGGGACTACAGAATGCAACGTCCAAACATGAATCAAAGAACACGAAAGACATGGTAGACTGATCCAGCCAGAAAAATCAGTGGAAGCAGAACATGTCATAAACCAAAACTGGACACAGAATGCTTTTTGAAAGCACAGAAATTCTGGATCGTTCTGACAACTACTATGTCAAACTGCACGGAGAGGCCATTGAAATCCATAAACACATGGACAATTTCAACAGGAAAGAAGAAACTCAGAAAGTAAACAACATTTGGCTACCAGTACTGAAGAACACTAAAATCAAGACTCAAAAAAATGCCAATGAACACCACCCAGATCCTGGCGGTCTCTCTACAGGAAACAATACACTAGATTGCTAATGTACTTAATGCACTGTTATGCATATCCTCTGACTAACAATACAACCCTGGGGGATATCCTATTTAACAATAGGCCATTGCATAGGCCAACTGTAACATGCAAATTGCTCCCTCCCACCGGGAGACTACAGAAGTATATATATTGTTACCACCGCATTCTGGCCTGGCCTTTGGTGAACCAAAGATATCATTCTGATATCACAATTCGGCCCTGCTCTGCCACCAGCCAAGTGTTTGTGAGGCCACCACACAAGCGCGAAGCTAGGCATGGCTACTATTTGCTGCTCACACCAAATCAAGTCAGAGATTGCCAGATCTGCTTTAGGGGACCTCCCGAAACAAACACCCTCATTAACAAAGAGACCCTCTGCCCTGAGAGGGCACCTTGGTGAGCTAAGTGCTTAACTGCCGAGCTAGCCGCATTTACATACCAGCCATACTATTGTCAATTCGGAACATAACTCAATCATGTAAATTCTGACCTTTTGGAGGCATTGTCTCCAACCCAAAACTTATTGTTTGCGTCCAAGACCAGACTAGCCTATGGTTGTTCTTTCCCTGATAAACCCCCCCAGTTCTGAGAGCTGTTTAGAACTCTCGCCAGATCGCTTTGGACTCCTACACTGCCTTGCTGCCACTCAGTTCAGCGAATTCCCTCAGCCGCCATGCTGAGTTTCCTCTTCTACAATCGGCTTCTCCAGGACTGCAGGAAAGGTGGCGTATCACCCATTCCCCTTGAACTCTATTTTCCTTTTCTAGTTAGGAGTGTGGTCGTCTTGTTCTTGATATTGTTAAATAAATCTTATTGCTATTTTGAACTGCCTGACTGCTCACTGACCTGACGCTGTAGACATAGGGTAAAAGATCCCCGCTAAGTTACCCAGCCTCTCGTTAGCCAAGAGAGTGCTCCAGCTAATT